>CAIGQZ010032248.1:627155-638959 GCA_903798205.1 Danio tinwini | reverse complement strand
GCCCACTGAAAACTCAGCAGAATTGGACCGCGTGTTATTCATAAACCTCATAAACGCCTCCTTTATGACATTTTTCAGGTATTTTAAACACATTTTAAGCAATTTAAATCCATTCCACATATAAAAACATTTTTCCCAGGCATCGTTTAACAGCTTTCATGGGTCACTGCTATCAACTACACCAACGCGCCATCATTTCTCTATCTTACCAGTTTTTTAGCTTTTTTTCTTCCTGTAATTTTTTTCCAAGTTGTTCGGTAACACCGGACAGAGGCGAGCCTGAAGGACACTCGCCTGGTGTTTTCTGCAGATCTCTGTAAAAGCCTCACACGCTGCTTCTGCTCATCCGTCAGCTTTATGCGGCTTTGAGGCTGTACACGAAGGGATGATATCCGCACAATTTCAGTGTGACACTCCAGAGCCCAAATATAACCGGCTGACTCAACTGTCAGAGCAAAAACCGAGAGGCGCCGCAACAATGACTGTAAACAACTTTTGAGAATATATGCGAGACCCCCTTGTCACGCCAATGTGTCCTCAACAGACGGAGGTAGTGACACTTTTGGTGGGGCGTTCTATTATAATGAGGACTATTCTTGTATCTTAGTTTAATTTTTTTGTGTTTTTTTTTCTGTCCTCCCTACTGTCACAGGAGGGGGTTTGACAAGGCCTGTCAGCTGTAAAGGTAAAGCTTTGCCTTCCGGAAGGCCATCTGTATTTAGAACAGGTTTGACGGTATATTACACCCTGACACACACAGTCGAAACTGTCACCTGCTCGGAGGACATTTACATCTGCAATATTCGCGATTCGCTTTACATTTATAATTCTGTCTCAAAATGCTTTCAGTGCTGAGTGATCTTTTTTAGAGATGAGATAATTTGGATGTCCGTATGAAATCACCTAGGCTTTAGGTGCTTTAGCTGAACAATTAATCTGTGCATGTTAAAAAATGAGAGTAAAAAGAAAAGTTCAAAGTCATCTTCAAAGTCTGACACTTTGCATCTGCATTTGGAGTAGTGGTCTGGATGCATACATAATATTCTTAACCACGCCTCCCTTACCATTAGTTTGCTATGAGGGTATGATGCACAAAAAGAAAGCCCCACCCCCTACTCAATATTTTGTTTTAGTTGGAAGTACATCAACATACTGAAATAAATGTCTCAGCAACTTCCGGTTCAAGTGGACATTAAAGTCTGTGTGAAATATAAATGTACAATGATTATTTTGCTAGCACACAATGGTATACTTTAGGTCAGGGCTGTTCAATTGGCGGCCCGCGGGCCGAACCCGGCCCCCGAGGCAATTTGTTCCGGCCCTCCAAATAGTGTGACCAAGACATCAAAAATAAATTTAGTTCAATCGAAAAACGGCCGCTATAGTTATGAAGTGACATGCGCCAGTTCAATACAGCACAAGCTGCAGAAGCTGCGCAGAGTGTGATTCACCATAAGCGAGTGGCGTGGGCAGCCGAAAACATTTGGATATGTTTGTAGAAAAGGCCCTTTGTACTATGCATTGATATCGTCAATAGGGATGCAACGATTAGCCAATTTCACTATTAACTGCGCTTTAATTCATTACAATTAATCGTAAAGGCTAAGTAAATATTTTCTGCTTGCAAGTTTGTTATTTCTAATGTAAAAATATATGACAACAACATGCGCGCACAAGCGGAGCAATGCGATTGCGTCTTTCCGGGCGCACGCAGTAAAACATCTCACGGTGAGAGTTGTGCGTGCTTTTCAGTGCAATATAAACAAAAGATATGTTAGACGAAATATTGTCAGATGATTATGTATGCATAAACGCAGATGGCAACAACAGTTAATTTAAATAGCTTACCTAATATAAAGCTTGAATTTACATTAGACGTGATAACTGTGAAACCATGATTATTCTTCAGATAATCATACAACCAAAATCTATAATGGTTGCATCCATAATTGTTATGCAGTTCAAAAAATAACATATGAATGTGTCTGAATGTAGAAAAAGCCTACTTCAGCAATGCACTGCTTTTGTTGTGCTCTGAAAACATTTGAATGTTTGTAAAAAAAACATCTATTATACAATGCACTGATATTATGTAGTTTCAAAATACAATATATTCACATTTGAATGTAAAAAAAAGCAGTGTCTTAAGGAAAAATACAGCATATGGGCCTATATATGCAGTTGTGTTATCACTCAGCAAGTCATATCTCTTCGGCCCTTCATTTAAGATGCTCATGAACCAGCCCTCATGACAAACTAATTGAATAGCCCTGCTTTAGGTGAACAATTAATCTGTGCAAGTTAAATCAATGAAAAGAAAAAGTTTGAATCAAATTCTGACCATTTGCTTCAGTGTTCAGAGTGGCGGTCCTTCTCCGCTTATGCCAGGTTGACGGATGCATCCATAATATTTTTAACCACGCCCCTCTTACCGTTAGTTTGCTATGAGGGTATGATGCACAAAGAAAAGAAAGCTCCACCCCCTACTCAATATTCTGTTTCAGATGGAAGTACATTAACATATTGAAATAAAACACTTAACAACGTCCGGTTCACATGGACTTTCAAGAGTTCACACTTAGCTGATGATTAATTATAAGCTTGTTTGGCATGCTGTCCCGGGAGAGAGCCTTGAGCTCATGAGATCCTCGAGCCCGGGGCTCCCTCCCGTTGCAAGGCGAGAGGGGAGATCAAGCTCAGGTAGATCTCGAGAACTCCCCTGTCTTAGTGATTGAAGAGCAGATAGTAGTTCTCTTTAAAAAGATAGGTACTAGATAGGGAGCAAGTTTATAGTGTTGGTTAATCAATAACTTAGGTTGCATGTTTTTAAATCGGTGGGAGGAAACCGGAGAACCCGGGGAAAATCACGTGAGCACGGGGAGAATGTGCAAACTCCGCACAGTAATGCCCGCTGGTTGGTAAAGCCTAGAACCATTGACATTCTTGCTGTGAGGCAACAGCGCTAAGCGCTGGGCCACCGTGTCACCCATCTATGAAAGAGGAGGAGTAGGGGTGGAAGGGGGGATTCTTCAAAGCGAAGATAGCAGTGATATGAAACCTGGCTTATTTATAGTAGCTTAGGGATCATCTGATTGGTGCGTAGTGAATTGGATAATGTGGGTTCAGCTGCTAGCAATCATAAGCACGTGATCCTCTCGAAATTAGTTTATAAATAAACTTCGCTTAAAGTCTGTGTAAAATAATTTTTTTACAATGTTTTATTTGCTAGCACACATTGGTATTTTTCAGGTGAACAATTAATCTCTACAACTAAATCTACTGAAAAAAAAGATTTCATTCAAAGTCTGACCATTTCCTTCTGCATTTGGAGTGGCAGTCCCTGATGTTAGAGTGACGCTTTAGACACAATATTCTTAACAATGCCTCTCTTACCACTAGTTTGCTATGAGAGAATGATGTGAAAAACCTGTCCTCAGGGTGCAAATTATATTTTGACAATTAAGAGGGTAAATTTTTTTCGGTAATGGTAGTTAGTGTGATATGCCTCAGGGAACCATTCATTCATTCATTTTCTTTTTGGCTTAGTCCCTTTAATAATCAGGGGTTGCCACAGCGGAATGAACCGCCAACATATCCAGCACATGTTTTACGAAGCGGATGCCCTTCCTGGCACAACCCAACACTGGAAAACACCCATACACTCTTGCATTCACACACATACACTACAGCCAATTTAGCTTATTCAATTCACCTATAGCGCATGTGTTTGCACTGTGGGGGAAACTGGAGAGGAAACACGGGGAGAACATGCAAACTGCACATAGAAATGCCAACTGGCCCAGCAGGGGCTTGAACCAGTGACCTTCTTGCTGTAAGGTAATCATGCTACCCACTGCGCCACCATGACGCCCGCCTCAGTGAATCAAATTTGTATATCTAGTTAAATTATCAATCAAACTTGTTTAAGTTTTTAGTGTTTTTAGGGATAGCCTATTGAGTGTATCCTGACCTACAGTTACCTCTGATTGGCTCTTTCAGCAGTTGTGTGGTTGTCAATGACAATTTTGATATAAAACAAAGTGTAACAAGTTTGCATTCCTGCACCAATAAATGGATGACCACGAAAGACTGCACTTTTTTATTATTTTACTGTTCAACTTCCATGTGCGAGCAAGTGTATAATAAAATACAAACTATTCGGCTAGTTTAATGATACTTTTAAGCTACATGATGATAGAAAAATAAAGATAAGAAAAATGTGTTGTTTTTAATTAACATTTAAGATTCAGATCAGAGCTTACTATTTCTTTTTTTAATTATTTTTTAAGGGTTTTTCACCTTTAATTGGAAAGGACAGTGGAGGTTACAGACAGGAAAGTATTGGAAGCAGAGAGAGGGTAAGGTCGGCAAAGGACCTTGAGCCAGGAATCAAACTCATAAGCACCATGCCAAAAACACCATGGTAGAGGTCTGCATTCCCACGGCTGTACCGCGAGAGCAGCGGGACCCGACCAGATTTCTTGTGGTGTGGGAATAAAGTAGTGGTCAGTAACTCTGGTGTAATTTGAACAGGAGTCGGCAGTCTAACAATATAGCGTTCCCGAGAGATAGAGAGAGAGTGAGTGCGCTCATCTGTCGTGGTGCTGTGTGTCGCTTGTTACAGTCTGTCTGGACTATATAGCATCCAGCTGGTTTTTTTTTGGGAAGCATATTTAATCACATTTTACATTTTTCTTTGGCCCAATATGTACCTGCTATGTGTATAGAAATAATGCTGATAAGATATATGGAACACAATTGGTAGTTGGCAAATATATTGAGTGGATATGTTTGTAAATCTGACTTTGAAAGAGTCAGTGCAGCACCAGCCACAAATCTCACCGCACATCACTGTTAGGTGGCACTCATGTCTCATCACAAAGGCGTAAACAAAACTGACATTTAGCCTACAATCCTTGCACAACCTATACTTTTATCTGTTATCTCTCTCTTTTGGTAGTGCCCAATTTTAATGTGAGATTTTGGAAACCAGATCTAAATTTAGCAGGTAGGTCGGGTATATACAGTGGGAGTGGTCGGGTGCAGAGTAAAACCTGGCAGGCAGATTTCTACACCATGGTGCTATATGTCGCTACACAACCACTAGGCTATTGGCGCCAACAGAGCCAGGCCCCTCCCATACAACTTTTTTTTACGTCCTTCAGTGTTAATAAGGGGGACAATCCCCACCAAACTCCTCCTGTAATTTGCATGTCCTGCCTGTCCCTACCCAGTATTCTGTTTTAGTTTGAAGTACATCATACTGAGATAAAAGTTTCAGCCATTTCCGGTTCATGCAGACTTTAAGACTTTGATAAGCATGGGATTTGGAGGGGTAATATGTGAATATGTATCTGTCCTTTAGGCCTTTAAGATGTAGCCTAGGTTTTGTTTTTTGGCAGAACATAAAATAATTGATAGTGATAATTTCTATTTAATAAAATGCAAGTCTATGGCCATTTGCACATTCAGATTCAAAAATAAACATGTACAGGCAGTACAGAGCTATTTCTTTTGTACAAGTATATATTGTATAGTCAATAGTAATAATTTAGGAATTGCCTGTATTGACTCTCAAAGTGCTGTTAGCCATTTACTTGTATGTACTTATAATTCATCAAGAAGTAAGGCCCAATCACAAATCTATTTTGTACCCCTACCCCTTCCCCTTGGCCCTTAAAAACAAGTGTAACGGGGAAGGGCTTCAAAAGGTACCCCTAAGAATTGTGACAGCACCACAGCACCTGCACACATCATCTTATGTCATTGTGATCTCTTGCTTCATATGAGATCAGACCATTGCGACTGCTGTAGTTACTTCAGTTGTGTTATTTTTTGGTATTTATCTTCAGGAAATCACTGAAGACATATATTATGTTATCATAACAATCTAATGTGACAATAGGATCGTAACTGTACTGCACATTTTTACAGTGGCCATATGCATCTATGTAAACACACCAAAAACAACATTAACATTATAGCAGACACTGTAAAACGCTCATTCTCAGCCACTAGACTTTTCTGACAGGGTATTCGAGTGACATCAAGTGTCAGAATGTTGTGGGACTGCTGTACAGGAGTTATGATTAGGGATGATAGATCGCAAAATTTAGCGTTTTTTATTTTACTGTTTTTTTTTTAAAGCATGACGGTAAAACACGAACGCGGTTATGAATATATTAAAACATGTGCTTGTTTGTTGTAAAAATTCGTAATAATGACACAAAAAATACTAATTTGTGGCTCTCTTCTGGGTGCAGCGAAACTGCCGATGTAGCTGGTGCATTCTGGGAAATTTTTGTACCCCTTGGTTTTGAGTGTGGTCCTGAAAAATCTTTGTTTAAAGGGGTGTATAGCCCTACCCCATAGCCCTATGCCTTCAAGCTAAAGAGAATTGGGACACCACTACCCCTTCACATGAATGGGCAAAACGAGGCATAGGGGTAAGGGGAAGGGCTAAGAGGTAGAATTGGGATTGGGCCTAAGTCACCCCAGTTTTAGCTAAAATTATTTTCTCTGTTCTTTGAGGGGTAAATAAATTAAGAGAGTTTTACCATTTCTCACAAGGAAACCAAACTAGTTTACATATTGTCAAAAAGGTAGCTAATCTGTACAAATACATAGGATCTAATTAGTATATGAAAATATAACGTTTTAAAAGAGGTGACCCAGTGGCGCAGTAGGTAGTGCTGTCGCCTCACAGCAAGAAGGTCGCTGGGTTACTGGTTCGAGCCTCGGCTAGGTCAGTTGGCGTTTCTGTGTGGAGTTTGGAAGTTCTCTCTGCGTTCGCGTGGGTTTCCTCCGGGTGCTCTGGTTTCCCCCACAAAGGTGAATTCTGTGGGGAACGCAAAGGGGAATTCTGTTGTGAACGCTACAGGTGAATTGGGTAGGCTAAATTGTTTATAGTGTATGAGTGTGAATGAGTGTGTGTAGATGTTTCCAAATGCCGATGGTTGCGGCTGGAAGGGCATCTGCTGCGTAAAATTGTGCTGGATAAGTTGCTGGTTCATTCTACTGTGGCGACCCCAGATTAATAAAAGGACTAAGCCGAAAAGAAAATGAATGAATTAATGAATGAAAGTTTAAAAGAAAGCATGCCCCAAAACCATCATTGAGGGATGAGCAAACCGTACTAATGTACAAATTCTTATTATTTTTAGCCACAAAGTCAATGAGTTGTCATAAACTTTTGTTGTCCCTCAGTAATAAATTGTGCTTTTTTTATTTTAAATGACATATATTATTCCTTTTTTTATTAATGCATTTTCCATGCGAATCTGATCTCATAAATAAAGCTCGTCAAATAGTTGAAACACGTTCAGATCCAAACTGGACATGTGTATCATAGATTAATTCTGGATGTCTTGATTCAGGATTGTGATGACAGAAACAGGCAGGTGGAGACACACACTGTGCCCTATTTAGACAGAGAAACATTCATCATGATTGCATCACCGAGATTTCATATTAATGCACAGATACGCTGACACTTCAGGCGGGATTCAGAGAAGCTGAAGAGCAAAGGAAGTTTCTCATTCTCTCTTAAATTTTGTTTTCAGTGATAAAACACTATTTCTCAGTGATAAAACACTATGATCTACTGGTTAGCCAATGAATGCAAAAGCTCTCTTGAGATTACAAGAACTGCAATGCTTACTATTTTGCAAGTCTCATCCAGAGTCATGAGCAGTGGGTAAAAAAGAGAATAGTGAGAGATATATCTTGACTTAAATCAAACTAAAGAGGCTTAGAAATGAGTAAAAGTGCTATATTCTGGTTTATTGAAAGTACATCCGCAGAGAATGCTTCAGATTGTATTTGACCAAAAAAAAAAAAAAAGAATCTTTTATGTTACATCAGTAAGCCTCATTCACTCGGCTTCAGAATGTAGGGTTTTTTTTTATATTATAATTCAAATATGTGGAACAAATCTTCTGATCAAAAGTTTAAAGCAAAAGCAAGATTAAGAAGAATATTTTAAAAGAAACTCTTCAAATAATTGATTATTATTATAATTATAGTTCTTTTGTTATTTGTATTAATTTTTTATTTATAGATATAATAACTTCTAGTCTAATACAGTTAATCTTTTTTGAACTCTCTGGCTTTTAAGATAAAAGCCAAAATAGCAGCTAAAAGCAAAAGTTTCTAAACTGAGGACATTATAATCAACATGCTATATTGTTATCAAGTGAGATGCGTTCAGACAGATTTTTCTTGATCTTTATTGCTTTATGTTATTCCACCCTCCCACCACCAGAGGTCCTTATGCAAAAAAAACCCTCACTGCTTTTTCAAGCCACTTTTGACTGAGTGTCATTTTTATTCCAAGTTGCGTGGTGTTTATTTGTAGTTCTGGTCAACCACAGTGAGTTGTGTTAAGCTTGTGTTTTTCAGCATTCTAATTGTTTTTTATTGGTAAGCTAAATCTTTTTTTTTAATTCTTTGCTTATTTTGCTGCTGTTTGTTGTCATTAGGATTTGCATATGTGATTGGACATTTACATTTTGACCCATAATAGTGTTCTTGATCACCTCTTGTTTGATTCTGCAGTACATTGAACATTTATAGACAATTTTAAGGGGCGTAAACAATAACAATGGTCCTAATGTATTCCTTGTTTTACATTTTTCATTTTCTTAGCTTGCGAGAATTTCAAAAGGTCCACATATTGATAAAGAATGTTATGATAACTGTTTTAAAGTTAGTTCATGGTTGAATTGCCTCTTGGTTTTAGGGCTTTGCGATATGGGCAAAAAAAACCTATCATGATTTTCTTGAACAATATTGCGATTTCGATTTTAATCAGTATTTTGTCACAGACAGACTGAATCTGCCTTTACAGTGTGAATCTGAAGCATATTTGCATATTAAAAGCAATTAGATCTTTATCAAAGACCTGTAATATGTCTCTAAAATAGACATAAAATAAAAATCACCTAGCAAAGCTGTAACAAATTGTCTCTAGAACAGACCTACGGCAAAACAAGTGTGTATGTGTGTGAGCGTGTAAGTAAGGCTCCCATGTTCTGCTTGACCAAATATCAAAAGTAGTTGTGTGTGTGTTCACAGATTTGTTTTGTCATGCATAGATCATAGACCTCTTTGAGACACTGCCGTGAAATAGGCTGTTCACGTATCGCGTCTTTTGCGAACGCAAGTACATTATTTCCAATGGAGGCGCGTGGATTGTGTGCACATATTCATAGCGGCACGTGCGTTTATGTTAGGTGCACCCAGCGAAAACATCTTTTCAGACAAACTTTAAATATAACTTTTCAGAATGCAGCATCGCAAGTCAGGTAACAAGACATGACCGATCAGCTTCATACTTTGTATGGAATATACACATTTCGGTCAGGGCTGCAGCTGGCCAAAAGGGTGCCCTATGCAAAATTTTACTGTTGTGCCCCCCCCCAGAAGAACAAAAACACACAAACATATGTATTTAAACATGTATTTATTTATTTATATACATAAATATGCATTTAAACACTCAAAATAATAGTTTACATTAAAATAAACACTGACATGTGTTCTGCTGAAGCATTCCCAATTTCAAACATTTTACAAAAGATAAGGAATAAACCCTCTCTGTGCCTGTGGAGATGGACAGTCCTCAGTGCTGCACCCTGTGTCTGTACCTGTGCAGCTGCTGGTGCCTCTGGAGCAGTGCTGGATCAGGACACCTCATCTTCTTTTGTGACAAATTTCAGCATTGAAACTTCATGTACAATACAGAAGAAATTAGTCATTTAAAGAAAAAAACGCATCACATACCATTAAGACAATGAGCTAGTCCAGCACTCTTCATAATGTGTCTAAACTACAGCCACAATGTGGATTTAATTTGCACTATAATCTATGGTGACAAACCCTGAGCCTTGCTGTCAGTATAAATCCTATACAATTGTGGTTTTTAGGAATTAAAAAGTGTATTAAAATAAGTGTATTTTTAAACAAAAACTTTAACATTCAGAAAAAAACATTATTAATGAATTCAAGCAATAAAAATAGTGGCCTGTGGCTAACAATAATTTGACTCGTTTTATATTATTGATCTTTCAGAAATCACAGAATGAGTCACTTTTGTTATTTCAATTTGTAATGTACTGTACAAAAATGAAAAACTGGCCTAAACACACACCAATCCACCGATGTAAAGACTAGAGAGACTTTATTGTCATTGCGGTGATACAAGCAATAACAACAGCAGCAATAAGAAATGTATAGAAATAAACAAAACAGTAAACAATGATAACTGCAAAGAATTATATAATATCTAATAATATAATATAATAACTAATATATAATAATAAATTACACATAACAGTGAAATAATTGTGCAGTGTATGTGTATGTAAAGTTAGCTGGTGTACAAACAAAATGGTAAAGTAATGCACAAGTTAAAAAAATAATTGAGTTTAATTATCAGTTACATGGGGAAGAGGGGCAAACGCCAAAAGTCATAGAACATGTCCTGTCGTAGTTTAAGCACAATGCAGAGTCGCAAAGCAAGAAACTGAACGTAAACAACAACAAATTAGGCAGATTTGGTGCAGTTGTGGAGAAGTTTAAACGTTAGCCTCACTAATTTAATTTACAACCAAAAATATGTTTTCTATTCATGGACATAAATTACCTGAATGTGATGCACACAATCATCTTGCACTTTTTTCCTCTTCTTGGCTCCAGACTGCTGTTGTCTTTTTCCGGAGCTGCAACTTGCATCGATTATAATTATATGCTGCTAGCCACCGCAAAGAAAAATAGACCGGACCGCGCCATTTTCACACGTCTATGCGCGTACACAGAAAAAAAATTACGTCACACGTTTGTTTTTGTGGTCATCATAAAATGAATTTTTTAAAATTTATTTAACAACATATTATCCATATATATTTTATTTACACTCAGTTTATGTTAATATTAATAAATAAATGCTAATAAAATATTTTTTTTGTGCAACCGAGATGGTGCCCCCCTCCGGAGTTGAGGCCATACTCATCCTGCGTAGCGGCGGTACTGATTTCGGTTACCTCAGACAAAGCACGTTGAAAATGCTGAAGGAAGCGATGTGCTCATGCTTTCTACGCACTTTTAGACGCAATATATGACTGACTTACAAATGACCTGATTCTGCCATACATCAGCCTTCCTATATCCAAAGTAACTTAATCCCACAGCACGTATGTCGACTTTTTTGGCACCAAGTCCTTCTGTGGTGAATTCATCATCCCTGTATACGCAGGCTATTCATGAAGACTGCAGTCTCTTGTTCGTGTGCTCTGTTTAGGCACACTGCGTTTGATTGGTTCAAATACCATACTGCGGGAAAATCGTGCTGTAAGGCGATTTAGAAATTACGCATGTCTAATACGCGATTTCAATACAATTTCAATGAATCGCACAGCCCTACTTGTTGTAGTTATGGAATAGTTTGACAACAAGCAGGAAATGTAAATGTATATATTTGACTTGTAAATAACATATTGGTCACATAATGAATTCTATAGGATAGCAGTATTGCTGTAGTGTTTTTGTTGTTGAAATGACTTTATTAGTTTATTTTCACTGATATATTTGCATGCTCATTATTCTTCGATTGACCTGTTCCTCTATCTAGTTGGTCTTTTATTGTTTGTCTCATGTATTTGTATTGTTTATTGTATCCATAGTTTTAAAGTCTGTTGTAGGGCTGGGCATATGGCAATAATGCAATCTCGATTATTATTTTCCATATTCAACGATAACAATATATATATATATATATATATATATATATATATATATATATATAT
>CAIGQZ010032248.1:589936-627055 GCA_903798205.1 Danio tinwini | reverse complement strand
ATTTGATATACTGTTAATGATAAGTTATTAATGTTATTAATAGTTATTAATAATAAGTTGTTAATGCTTCCAGACTTACAAGAGTACCCCAACAATGACTGAAGCCACAAAAATTAGAGGGTCCATTAAGTGGCATAACGTAATTTAAGCCGATACATTTTCGGTGGCCAAAAATTCGGTACATCTCTAATATCAACACACTTAGATTCCCATTGTTGCACATTTCTGCTATGTGACTGGCTCATAAAACAATATAGAGGAAAAAGTCCAGAGCTTATCATTGCTAATGACATAAATATTATCACGATTCAATATAATATTGTTTATCGGCCCAGCCTATTGTTATGTTTATAGAGGTCTGTTCTATCTACCGTTCTATCTAGCGTTTCATATACACTATTCTGTCTGTCATTCATTTTTATAATTAGTTTGATCTTGCTCAGTCATTCATTTATCCTCTGTTGTTTCATGTATTGTTCATTCTATTTATCTATAATTCATTCTGCCATTTGTTCGACTTGATCTTGATCTTTCCTTCAATCTATCTAATTGTTTTGGCATTTTGCCACCATATATTCCATATTATTATTATTATATTTTTATTTTTCTCCAACACATTTTAAAACATAATAATGATAATTTGCTGTGATGACAGTACACAATATTTTAGTTGCAAGACACTAGTATTCAGCTTAATGTGCAATTTAAAGGCTTAACTAGGTTAATTAGGTTAACTAGGCAAGTTTGGTTAATTAGGCAAGCCTTTAGGCAAATTAGGTTTACTCTGTAGCCAATTCGGGGAAAAAAATCTTAAGGGGGCTAATAATATTGAGCTTTAAATCTGGGAAACATTTGAAAAATATAAATTGGCGAATAATTTTAAATATTGTTAATGCAGTTATTTATTTTCAGTTTTACAGTAGATTATAAAACAACAATATTCTATAGACTTTGAACAGGTTAGAGTGTTTGGCAGAAACATTTGTCTGTTGATTTTATTTGATCTTGCCTTGGACATCGTGTGAGTCAGAACTGCGTACGTCTGTTTCTTCTCAATCTCCTCTAACCATGATTTAGGAAGTGGATTGTTGGTCAGTTGATTGCTTTCTTCCATTCGTCCTTTACTGGTCTTGAGAGAAGCTGTGGATTGCTTCATTTTGACTTCATCCTGAAGTGTGGTTCGTGCTCACTTTAAAGTGCTCATGATCAGATTGTGATTCAGCAGTGACTGACTGTGTAATCAGGACTGGTAGTGATATAATATACCAGTAACTGATACGATCTTACAATACAACAGGTGCACTTTTTAGTGTATTGTCTTGTGCTTTTGTTGTCTATGACTAAATATAATGAGTAATATATTAGCTGCCTAAAACAAGTTATTGTTACACTATATTGCTAGGCCCACACTGTAAAATATGTCAGTGAAAATTACAGTAAAAAACTGTAAAGCAGCAACAGTAAAAAACTTAATAAAACAAGAGTATTTCACTGTATTACATACATGAAATCACCATATTTTAAGAAACAATACATAAATTTATACTCTCTTAACATGTAAACAATACAACTTGTTACAGTGAAATATAGAGTTTTGGTGAGTTAACGAAAAAAGTACAGTAAAATCTTAAGCAAGCAATTACCCTAAAATCAACAGTTGATGTGAACTATACAATTTACAACACAAAACCTTCAAAAATTCAACAAACACCTACTTAACATTCTGTAGTAACAAGATGTTAAACATTTAAATCATTTAAATCAGTATATTACATTTATTTAGAGAAACTCCATTACAGCAGTGGTCCTTACACCACAAATGACACATTTAAATCCAAAATATCTTAATTTCTGTTTCGAAAATTAGTAATTAATTAGCCTGCATCATTTTATTTGAACTATCCCTTTAATGTAAAATGTTAAAATACTCTTGTGTGTATAGTTTTTGCATGGATCAAATCTGAAAGTTAATTGCTAAATACAAAAAAAAACAACTAAATTATAAAAACTAAAACTTACCGGCCACTTTATTAGGTACACCTACCCAGCTGCTCCTTAATGCAAATTTCTAATATTAATATAGCATTAATAATCTAATAATATGGCAGCAACTCAATGCATTTAGGCATGTAGACATTGTTAAGATGATGTGCTGCAGTTCAAACCAAGCATCAGAATGGGGAAGAAAGGTGATTTAAGTGACTTTGAACGTGGCATTGTTGTTGGTGTCAGACGGGCTGGTCTGTTGATCTACTGGGATTTTCACGCACAACCATCTCTGGGTTTACAGAGAATGGTCCAAAAAAGAGAAAATATCCAGTGAACGGCAGTTCTGTGGGAGGAAATGAAACTCAAATAACCACTCGTTACAACCGAGGTATGCAGGAGAGCATCTCTGAACGCACAACATGTCCAATCTTGAGGTGAATGGGCTACAGCAGCACAAAACCACATCGGGTGCCACTCCTGTCAGCTAAGAACAGGAAACTGAGGCTACAATTCACACAGGATCACCAAAAGCGTTGCTTGGTCTGATGAGTCTTGGTTTCTGCTGCGACATTTGGATGGTAGAGTCAGAATTTGGCGTCAACAACATGAAAGCAAGGATCCATCCTGCCTTGTATCAACGGTTCAGGCTGGTGGTAGTGTAATGGTGTGGGGGATATTTTCTTGGCACACTTTGGGCCCATTAGTACCAGTTGAGCATTGTGTCAATGCCACAGCCTACCAAAGTATTGTTGCTGACTGTCCATCCCTTCATGACCACAGTATACCCATCTTCTGATGGCTACTTTTAGCAGGATATGCAGGCCATGTCATAAAGCGCGAATCATAACAAGTTTCTCAATCATCACTGGCTGTACTCAAATGGCCTTCACAGTCAGTCACCAGATCTCAATCCAATAGAGCACCTTTAGGATGTGGTGAAACGGGAGATTCTCATCATGGATGTGCAGCAGACAAAACTGCTTGATGCTATCATGTCAATATGGACCAAAATCTCTGAGGAATATTTCCAGTATCTTGTTGAATCTATGCCACGAAGGATTAAGGCAGTTCTGAAGGCAAAAGGGTCCAACCTGGTACTAGTAAGAAGTACCTAATAAAGTGGGCGGTGAGTTTATATTGATTTACTTATGAAGGATGTCTAAAACAAAACTGCATCTTCGAAATATCTAATACTCTAATCGTCATATTTGAACTATTAAATTAGCTGGGATTGTGGAAGGCTCTTCTAACTTATGAGGGCAATAAATAAAATAGGAAAAAAAATTAAACAGCCTGCGTTATTGATCGTCCATATTACAAAGACGCTGTCAAATAAACATTATAGGCCAGCATTTCATTATTTGGAAAAAACAGGCTGAATAATATGGCATTGGTAGTTTCACTGCAGTCAATTTGTACCCAGGAGAGCAGCTCCAAAAACTTAAACAACTTTTTTTTTTTTTTTTTTTTTTTTTGCATGCAGAGGCATTTTAAGTGAAGTCTGCAAAGTTTTATGCATGAATCCCCAGGTCTGATAATGTTTTTCTCATATGCGCCTCTAGCCAAGGCTGTTTGCAAATGCACGGCATCTTATAATGGAAAGAGGCTTTATTTCGGCTAAAATGGAAAGCGCAGTCTGTTAAAAGAGAAAATGATTTGTATCCTGTCTGGAGGAAGAAGAGATAAAGGAAATCTTGTTTTTGTTTGTCAATACGTTTAGTTTTAGTTGACTGAGCAATTCCCTACATGTCAAGACCACCGCAGAGTCTGTTCAACAGTGCGTTTCACATTCACTTATGAAGTCTAGATAGAAGAGAGAGGGAGAAGAGAGAAAAAAAGAGGTAATAGGTAAATTATCAAAGCTTAATCATGGGCGCACGTGCAGAAAGTGTAAAAAATAAAGGAGAAAGAAAAAATATGTGAAGAAATTATTGTTTGTCTGTTATACACTCTCAGAAATAAAGGTACGCGAGCTGTCACTGGGGTGCTACTTTTTCGAAAGGTACAAATTTGTACCTAAAAGGTCCATATTAATACCTTAAGGGTACATATTAGTACCTAAAAAGTACAAAAGTGTTCCTGAATGAAAGTGAAAGTGCCGAATTGCAGTTAAAGTCGACAAATTAAAAATGAAATACCCGGTCAAATTTTTTGCCTGTGATGTACATCGACAACATCAGTGTAACATATTTGCATAATCCCCACCTTCACACGAAACACTCTAAAATTGATGTTTAGTTTCAGATTAGACACACCCTTTTCTGAGGAAATAGGGGTGGATTCCATTCAGAAGGGCTCATCCCTATGCCTTAATGCCTATGGAGGATCCCTCTGAAGGGATTAGAGCATAGGGATGAGCCTATTAGAATTGAGTGCAGTATGTGACACCAAACAAAAGAAAATGTCCCATTACTGTCTCACCAAGTGTCCATCAGTACATCAATTTTCAAAAACCTTCATTCGAAATGGTCCTTTAAAGTGACCAGTTTTGAACACTTTGGTTTGGAATGACACTTCAATATGGTGGCCATGATTTTTTTCACTTTGAAGGATACTAGGGTGATATATCCCATTTTTATATCCCATTTGGAATGCACCATAGATAAGGAAAGACTAAGCAAAACAGATTTGGCCAGCTGACCAATCAGCTTGGGTTTTAAACTATATCAATAAAGTGTTTAGTCTTTTAAAAACACTGTTGTAATACATTGAGCCACTAAGCATTGTTCTTATGACATTTTTCTACCAGAGGACTAAACACTTAAAATATAGTCTCTGTTGGGAAATGCATAGCTATTTATGAAATCCAGGCATAAAGCGGTATGACAAGCTTTCAGATGACTTTTCTAGAGCATACAGCTAATCAATCTGCTAGATTCTGGAGTGCATTACAGGTCTAAAGAAAATTCATTTATTTTATTTTTGACTTAGTCCTTTTATTAATCCAGGCTCACCACAGCGGAATGAACCGCCAACTTATTCAGCACATGTTTTACGCAGCGGATGCCCTTCCAGCTGCAATTTATCTCTGGGAAACTAAAGAAAATTATAAATAATAAATGATCTTAAATAAAACAAACACATTTATAGAGATGGTACGTAAGAATTTCACTCACCTGGGAAATGGAGGCCACTTGGATGGCTTGTGAGCACAATTAAGCGCACACAGCATGCCATATCATCTGATAATTGTAGGAAATAATCCCAAAAGGCAATTGACTGTGTAAAGCACATAAAACAAAACAAAAATATGATGTATATGCCGAGTTCAGCGGCTAATCAGCTGAGGTGAAATAATGGCGACCAGCAAGACCTATAGCTGTCACTCAAGTGGCCTTGCCCCTAATTATGCTGACTCAATATGAACAAATGAGTTATAACAAAATTCACCCCTTCACAGTTGTCATGAACAGAGGTGGGTAGAGTATCCAAAATCTATACTCAATAAAAGTACAAGTACTTGCGGAAATTTTAACTCAAGTAAAAGTAACAATCTTAAAAGTTACTTGAGTAAGAGTAAAAAAGTATCTGATAAAAAAAATACTCAAGTAAATAGTTATATTGTAACCGCGTGTCCGAACAACACGCTTTTATGACGAGATACGCAGTGATGAGCAGTTTGGCTGTTTGCACCAGACGAAACACGACAGAAATGTAAATACAGCCATTCAGAAAATGGTATTCACAAAATGGTAAGGTTTAGAATCTATTCAAACTCGCATTGTTAGCATTTAGCACTGAATAAAACACACAAGGTTTACCTGAGGTGATCTGTCATAGGTTTCTGTTGTTCAGCTGTGAGAAATAGAAGCCGTTTCTAATATATCAATTTGAGGTGTTGGTTAGAACCAAAACTCCTTTTAATATGGAAAAAATTCCCTCTATCATGTGTGTCGTTGCTTTTATTTAGAACACAGTTTAAATAGTTATATATATATATATTTTAAACTATATATTTTAATGGTTAACAGTGTGAATGACTTATATGTGCAGGGCTAATCAGTTAAACAGCTGTTCCATTAAACAGCAGCTTCTTTAGTTAGCCCATAGTTACAAATTGGGATCATTTTGACACTTACCACTAGCGTTACATGTTTTTTCAGGTTGGAGCTGGAATTCATGTATATGTTGCAATGTCAGTTCAATGTACAGCGTGGATCGCATTATCAAACTATATTTGTTGACATCTTGGAGACTGAACTTGAAGCAGCGGGTGATCTGGTCCGATAAACTCACTGCACAGACAGCGTGACCGTCCTCTCGGAACTGCAGATGGCAACATGGCTTGACCGCAGTATAAACTTGCACGTCTTCCTCGACTTCAGCCATCACTCCAACACAGGTGCGAACGCGCTCTAACCGAAAGCAGGAGAGGCGTCTCTACAGCAACCTCTTGCGACACACAATCTCTCCAGTGCGGCGCCTCGCGATATTTGCAAACAAGTCATATGAACAATAATTATTATCATCTGACAGTAACGGAGGAACGCCGCCAAATGTAGCGAAGAGTAATGATTTTTCTTTTGAGTAACGTTACCCAACAATTTTACGCAAGTAAATGTAACAAAGTAAATGTAATTCGTTACTACCCACCTCTGGTCATGAAGTGCAATATTAGCTATATTATTCAAAATCGTTTTTTTTTTTGTACCAGGCTGTAAACACTTTTTTTTCTCTGTAAAATTGGTCATTTTAACATTAGGGTCAACAGAAATGTGCTCAATTTTGGAGCCAGACCTAGCGGAATTTTGATGAATTGCAGTTTTTAGTTACTTCCGTATTAACTTCATGAGGGAGAGCAGGATGTTACCGCTTGATTGAGACACAGCATCAGATTTTCTTCACAAACTAATGGTTGGGCTAGGCATGTTTTACCCAAGTTGTCAAACTGACATCATCAGAGAAGGACTGCCATTGCAGAATGAAACAAATGGTTAGATTTGATTAAAGATTACCAGATCAAACAGTTCTTTTTCAGTGGATTAACTTGATCAAATTTACAATGTACGCTAGCAAAATAAGCATTGTCAATCTTGATTTCATGCAGACTTTTAAACTAGAACATACCCAAGCTAAGATCAACACTGATTTAATCACATAGCAATGAAAAAAGTAGTATTTACATGGAACAAAATAAGACATGAGAAATCAGAATGGCTAATGCTAAAACATATACAGATTGTGCAGAGACAGAGACATGCAGAGAAAGGCCATAAAAGTATTAGCATATGGTAGTTCGAAGCAATAGCAAGAGCCGATTTGCTCCTGGACACAGACTGCCACATCCTCCCTGCTGCTCCTCAGGCTTTTGTACGCCTCTGATCCATGGATCCCAGATAATGTTCTGTTTGCTCGCTTGGGCTTTAACATGCCCAGTTGTCTCTGTACCGCCAGGGGGTGGCAAGTGGGATGAATAGAGAGCGAGCACATGTGAAGGCTCTTCCCTTGGGGACTGACATTGGCAGAAATCATGTGGAGTGACAGACGCACCGATATGAACAGCAGAATGATGATCGCTGGTTTGTTCTCACTATTCAGCTGTTTAAAGTGTTGGATGGAGGTTTATTCTTTGGTTGCTAAAATGATAGGGTATTAGCATTCGAGCTGACTTAAATAAGAGTTATTTATTTTTTTAACTGTTGCTTTCCAAATTGCTCTGGAAAATCTAGTGAAAAGTTGAATAATAAAAGTAAGATTTAACTCATTTGATTTGAAATGTAATAGTTTGGTTTTATTCAGATATTATTGTTTACATTGGGATTAAAATGAATACAATTTAAAATAAAATTAAAGATTAAATAAATGTAGATACAACACATTTTAAAAATGAATAAAAGTACAGTGTTGTAGTGAATAATCAAAATGTTGGATGAATGTTTATTCTTGGGCTAGTAAAATTCTAGGAAATTAGCATTTGAGCAGATTTAAATAAGAGTTATCAGTAGAAAAAAAGACTATACAATACATAAGATATGTCACTTGTATAGTTTTGAATGGCCAAAAATGTATCCAGCATATGTTTTACGCAGCAGATGCCCTTCCAGCTGCAACCCATCACTGGGAAACATCCATACACACTGATTCACATACATACACTACAGACAATTTAGCTTCAATTCACCTGTACTGCATGTCTTTGGACACATGGTCTTTGTGGAGGAAACCTACGCCAACAAGGGGAGAGCATGCAAACTCCACCCAGCTGGGGCTTGAACCAGCGACCTTCTTGCTGTGAGGAGATTGTGCTACCCATTGCGCCACAATGCTGCCCCATTTAAAAAAAAAAAAAAGTTTTATTTCCATTTCATAGATTTTATTTAATACATTTGTAATTAAAATAAACGTCATTTGAAGTAAAAAAATAAAACAAAAAAGATTAAATAAACATATAAAAAAAACATAAATAATAAATTTATCCAAACTATATTTTACACATATTTATAATATTATCATTATAAAGTGATAAACATGTCTTTATAAATATAAAATATATTTGCCTTTTAGGTTTTAGGATGTGAATCGACACAATTGTAGTAAAATCTATGGTGTCTGTGCTTCTTAAAGACTGTGAATTCCTGATTTATTTAACATATTTAATGCTTTTTCCCCTAATTTGACTTTAAAAACTTCTGTTCTGTGTGATTCCTCAGGACTGGCCATAATAAGAGGACCAGCCCAGGTGTTTGTGTTCAAGACAGTGCCGTAGGCTTGTTTATCGCTGAAAGACTATACATATCAGTTAATGATGGAGCAAAGCCTTTTTAAATGCAAATTCAAAGTCATTTGTAGTTTGGGATGGATGTGTTTGACGCAGTTTAGCCAGTTCATGACCGGTGTTTTGTTTTTCTCCTTTGTATGGTCAAAGCTTACATTGCATTATTATAGCGATAATGTCCCAATGAAAATGCTCAAATTTATTGCAGTAAAATAGTAATTTGTTAAGCATTTACTATTATGCCTTGTCCTAACTAGTGTTGGGGAAAGTTACTTTGAAAAGCAATGCTATACAATATTGAGTTACTCACCAAAAAAGTAACTATTTTTTACTTTTGCTTTACTTTTTTTTTGCTGAGGCTTTTTTTAATTCTTTTTTAAATAGAAGAGCTCTACAATTATGTAGCACTGTATAACGTGCAACTTAATTCACTTAAAAACACACAATTTTAGTTACATAAAATTACTGTCGACTGAGACAATCCACTTTCCCTTTTCTTCTGTGTGTTTAAAATAATGAGAATATCATCACAGAGGTGTAAGGCTCTGCCATCTTGGTTTCTGTCTGTTCCTGTGGGCAGTACATTCTCTCATTGAGTGCATGATTCAACGTGACTACATTCAGAAATATATATTTTTAAAAGTGAATTAATTAAACTAAAGGGCGATATGGTGGCTCAGTGGTTAGCACTGTCGCCTCACAGCAAGAAGGTTGCTTGTTCGAGTCCCAGATGGGCCAGTTGGCATTTCTTTATGTAGTTTGCATGTTCTCCCCGTGTTGGTGTTGGTTTCCCTCCGGGTGAATAGGTGAATTAAATAAACTAAATTGCTTATAATGTAGTGTGTAAATGTAAGAGTGTATGGGTTTTTCCCAGTACTGGGTTGCAGCTGGAAGGGCATCCGCTGCGTAAAAGAATATGGTTTAATAGTTAGAGGTTCATTCCACTGTTACAACCCCTGATAAATAAGGGACTAAGCTAAAGGAACTAAAAAGTAAACTTGCATTACATAAAAAAGTAACTCAAGTAAAGTGTTACTTTACTTTACTTAGAATAGTAATATTATTACATAACTCATGTTACTTGTAACACTGGTCCTAACTACACACGACACAACGACAAGTAATTTGTCTGTCTGCACCAAATGGGACGCGACACAACAGAAACATTTAAATACCAGCCACTGCATTCCCAACAAAATAATAAGGGGTTTAATCTGATTAATACACATTAAACTTCTTTTAAATTATTAACAGGCTACTGAATGGCTGATGTTGTTGTTTTCACAATTCTGACTTTCACATTCTACTAGATCGCTTACTAGTTCTTTTATTGTCAAGATTTGCGTTAAACTTCTGCGGCTTTCAGTAGTATGGCATTAAATCTGACTATAAATTAGTGACCAAAATTAATCTAGTTGCAATATTTACATACAGTGCACCTTTAAATGTGCTGTATGTAGAGCTGCACGATTAATCGTAAAAAGATTGTGATCTCGATTCAACCCCCTAGACTATCTTAATCCAGCATTTTTATGATTCTGCCATTCATATTTTCAAGTTCAGGAGAGAAGCATAAAGGCAACCGCACAAGTCTTCACGTTGTTTTACATACATTGCTCAGCAACGTGTACACCTCCGAAAGAGTCACATACTGTATTCATAAGGTATAATTCACCCAAAAAATGTCATTTCTGTCTGCATGTATTGATGTATTCATGGCCGCGAAATCACACATGATGTGAGCTGACCGTGAGCTGTTACCACAGAGAACAGAACTTGCATAGGCTGTGAATAACAGGTAATAAAGTTGTAAATAACATTCAGTTTGTGGCACAGAGCGATCGTTTGGGAGCTGCGCGGGAAGTATGAACCGCACACGCACAGTGAAAATGAAACCAAAAGCGTGCACATCATTCAAATGATCATATCGCATTTTAGAGTTATAATTATGACAAGCATATAATGTTTTTCATTCATATCGAACACAGAGTGTTGTGCATGAGAATAAATGTTTTACAGTGTCAGAATAGCTACTCTAGCCTATATAATGTTGAGTATAATGCAAGAGGGAAACTGATAATGACAAAAGTCAGATTTTACCAGTAGAAAAAAAATGGTCTTACAATGTTGTCAATGACAGATTGCAAGCATATGTCTCAAACATAATAATTTAACATCTGTTGAATACAATATAGTTGTATTCTGAAATAACAATAATAATAAGCTACTCATATTAACCTTTATTTTACATCTACAGAATTGTGAGAAAATCGTGATCTTTATTTTAAGCAAAAAATGGCGATTCTCATTTTAGCCAGAATCATTCAGTTCTAGCTGTATGTAAGTTTTTGACTCTTCTAAAGCATTAAAATACGATAATATGTGTGCAGATATTTAGGAAATATCCCAAGTTAACATACTTGTTTAACTGAAAAACAATGCTGAAGTCAGATATTCTGCTTTGAAAATGTTTTTTTCTGTGCCGGAACGCTGTCTTTGTTTGGGTAAATTTAACCTGCACAATGCCAGTTTAGCCAATTATAATTCAGCACCCCGGGTTGCCTTGTTGGAAATCAGCTTATTTTATTCATTCATTCAGAGAGACTCTGAAAGCATGCGCCTGTGACCGAAATGGACTGTATCAGACGTTGAAATGAGACAGATTCAATTCCACATGAGGTTACTAATTAGCTAATGATATAAATATTATGAACGTAAACATTAGGTGAGCAGGTTACATTGTAACCGCGTGTCCGAACAACACGATTTTATGACGAGATACGCAGTGATGAGCAGTTTGGCTGTTTGCACCAGACGAAACATGACAGAAATGTAAATACAGCCATTCAGAAAATGGTATTCACAAAATGGTAAGGTTTAGAATCTATTCAAACTCGCATTGTTAGCATTTAGCACTGAATAAAACACACAAGGTTTACCTGAGGTGATCTGTCATAGGTTTCTGTTGTTCAGCTGTGAGAAATAGAAGCCGTTTCTAATATATCAATTTGAGGTGTTGGTTAGAACCAAAACTCCTTTTAATATGGAAAAAAATCCCTCTATCATGTGTGTCGTTGCTTTTATTTAGAACACAGTTTAAATCACTCGCTCCTGTACTCAATCTGGCAATCCGCGCTTGTGTTTGTTTTGATCCAGGAGTGCAATACCTATTTCAACCACTGGGTGTCAAACTTACATACTGCACCTTTAAGTTGACAGTTTAAAACATTTAATTACACACTTGCACATCTTTTTAAGACAATAGCCCATTAGCATATAATCCAACAAAGATTACAAAGAAGTCAACTGACTTTACTAATAATTCAACCAATCTCGGTGCAAAAATTAAATAAAAAGCTTTAAAATGTTGCCATAATCATTATGTCAGGTGAAAATTATCATCTCGACCTCCTTCCACATCAGTTATTGAAAAGCTAAACAGATGTAATAGTTCATATTAGTATTTTTACTTCCTTTTTCATTCACATGAAAATAAAGACACGACGTGAGAGAGACCCAGGCGTTATGAATCGACCTCCAGAAAATGCTCCAGATTAATTATTTAAATCTACTATTGACAGGTCTAATCTATATCTAAAGCTTCCTCTTCCCAGCCAGTGTCAATGTTTTAGTCATTTGTCATTATCTGTCCTTTATGATAACTTGACCCGGCTGGACGTTGACGAACTGTGAAGTCATCTAAGCCGCAACAGCACAGCTTCAGATGGGATAATCGGTTTAATCCATTATCTGCTTAGCCACAGAGGTGCCTGGCCATGTGTGTGTTGTTGGCCCTCATTTAATGATGAAGAGACTTTTCACAGGGAACGAGGTCTAAGAGGGGGATTTTCAAGGCCAAGTTTCTTTTCTACTGGACTATATCCTTGTCTGACCTCTCAACGTGATGAAATACTGAATCAGGGTTGCCATTCATTATTGACAACAGTCCGGATCAAAGATGTTGCAACTCTAGCAAATCCTTGTTGTGATTGCTTCCCTAGAAAAATACATGTCCTCAGCTACAAAATGCTGTATTCACCTTTCATCTCCAAATCCATCTCTCCAAAGTTTTTTTGATTCCTTCAGGAGGGATTTTCTATCTTTCTTTCAGTCACACAGTTTGATGTCTCTCTTCTGGAGATGCAGAAGTCATATGGAGAGGTGTGAGCGGGTATTTTTCCTGTGAGGAGATTAGTATTAGCATTGGATTAGCAAAGAGCGTTGCCTTCGCAAGCTACTTGCGTGTATCAGCTAAATGTTGCGTTGGACTGACTTTGGAAAACATTGGGTCGTGTTTATATACATACATGCTTGCAGAACTTGAGTAGTTGAGCTGTTCCGCTTTCTTGTTGGTTGACTGGTCACATATTTAGCGGTTTAATTAGTCTAGCGGTTTTAGCAGCTTTTTATACAGTCTGCAACCTGTCACCTGAATTCTTTTAAGCCCACTTAGTAATTCCTAAAGCCTACTTTTCAACAGATCTGACTGTGAACCATTTATTTTATATTGCTTTTGGTGTATTTTGTAAATTAGCTGGTAGCACTTTTGGGTTTTATTTGTTAAAAGTAGTGTTTTAATATGAACTAACAATTTTGAATAATCCTGAAGCATTCATTAATGTTAATGTTTATTCTAACAATTGTGAGCATCGTTACATTTTAAATAGATTTTCTCCTAGTATTGTATTTGAGCTAAAAAAAATAGCTGCACATCTATTAACTAGGGATGTAACGATTCACATGACTCCCGATGAGATAAGATTCAGGACACAATACATGATTTTATCACAAACAAAACTATTTGAGACTAAATGAATGTAAACAACTACTTTTTTTAGTAAAGTATTTTCTGCAATAACTAAATTGCAATTCATTCATTCATTTTCTTTTTGGATTAGTCCTTTTATTAATCAGGGGTCGCCACAGTGGAATGAACCGCCAACTTATCCAGCATATGTTTTACACAGCGGATGCCCTTTCAGCTGCAACCCATCACTGGGAATAGGGATGGGTATCAATAAGGTTTTAACGGTGTTATTATGTTTATCGATACCACTTATTGGTTCTGTACTTTAACGGTTCTCTTATTGGTACTTTTTAAAAGATTTTTCATTAAAAAAATTATATTGAACAGAATTAACAACACTTGTTTTATTATTTAGTTTTTTAATGTAAAATAAACTGAAAACCAATAATTATAAAACAAATAAAAAAAAAATTCTGTAAAAGAATGTACAATGGTTTGAATGGTTAAAATGACTTTTAACCACTCTTCTGGGGAAAAATCAACATGTTTGACTTTTCTGGCAGAAGTCGGGACCTTTCTTTGTTTATTTTGCTCCCTGCAGTTAAAAATGCCCTCTTAGAGCTGCAAAATGTAGTATGAAATAATGTTTATGATTTTTGAATAAATGAGTTAACAGTGTTTTGGGAGTACATTGTGTTTTTAATACAGTTTTGAAACATCTTGCAATGTTAAAAAAATAAGCAGTTTTTTATAATTTCTTAATAAGCATAATTTATTATAAGGCTATTCATAGGCTATATTTGTAAATACAGCTGATGTAAAAGCATTTTTAATGTTTAAGATTTATTTAGGCTACTGCAGAAAAAAATACTGTTTTCATTGTAACCAAATGTGTGTGTATATTTAACTATTAATGATATACTAATTTAGGTGATAGGCTGCTGGCATGACAATGTGGATGATGTAACGTTACCGTTAGTAGCTAAGCAGTCAAAACGTTTCATTACTTTTAATGGCAGTTAATGCACTTTTGAAAGATACTTTTACATAGCCAGATTCCGCTTGCGTTTGCGCTTATACAAGCAAACAACTTGTTGCATTTGTTGCAACGTTCATTGTCTCTGTCCACTCAGGAAATACAAACAGTTTGGTTTACTTTGTAAGCTTACGAGCTGTGTGTGTGCACGTGAGTCTGTGTTGCGAGCTATGTGTGTGCGTTAAGCACGAGCCTCCTCTGAGTGTGCGCACAGCTGAGAACTGTGAAGGCTTTTATACTTGACGCCCTCGCCGGAAACACAAGCAATGTGAAATTGCCAACTATGCAGACGAAAATCAAATATGACAAATTAGAAAAGGTTGGTCAGTTAAATTATGCTACTGTAAGTAATGTTTATTCAGCAATAATGCTCTAGTACCGATAACAGAACCGTTAACATCAGATCTTCGTTTTTTTATAATTTAGCATCGATACCGATAAAATGCAGAGTTTCAGTACCCATCCCTAACTGGGAAACATCCATACACTCTCATTTACACACATACACTATGGCCAATTTAGCTTACCACACAGAAATGCCAGCTGACCGAGCCAATGCTCGAACTAGCAACCTTCTTGCTGTGAGGTGACAGCACTACCCACTGCGCCACAATGCCGTCCCTACATTGAAATTTTAAAATAAAATCTAAATAAAAAAGTGAATAATACAAACTAAAGAAAACTCGTTTATATATACAAACTAAAACTGTGTAGCTAAATTTAAAATGAATTTCAAACCAAAAATGAACAATACAAAGTAAAGAAGGCTCCTTAATGCAAACTACAACTGTGACTGTGCTGGGATTTGACATACATTTTTAAAATAATATCATAATATCTATGTTTTCTGGCTGAGAGATCTTTGCACGTTTACAAAGTTTCCTGCTCTTTCCTTGGGGACTGAGATGGCTGGTGTGGAAAGCCTAAACAAGAGAGCAGTGCTCTGCTCCTGGGGACTGGCCACTGGCATAAAATACTGATTATAATATATAATATATCATAAAATATATAATATAATAGCGGGGAAGGGTGAGGGTTTGGGGAGATGGGGTGAAATTTGGGGAGTTTTCCAGGAGACAGAACAATACGGGAGACAGGTCTGAAATACGGGAGACTCTCGGGAAAAACGGGAGTGTTGGCAGGTATGGATTGGCATTACCCACGGGCCACGACACATGCCTTGTGCATTGCCATGCATTTATACTTCTGCATGCTGTTTGTGTAACAAATAACACTTCTGAAACGCTAAGTGGCAGTAGGTTTTTATGTCGAGTTTGGTGTTTTGTTTTTTTCTGGAAACTACCTTAATGTACAAGTGGCTTAAATTCACTCATTTAGAGGCGGGAACCGGCGGACGTGCAACAACTTTAATTAAAAGGTAAACACAAAACAAAAGTTTCAACCTGGAGCTGCTTCACAGGACTCGACACTTGTAAGCATTTGCTTTAACGGGTTTGCACGGCTCTCTGTCCCACCTATACTCGATTTGCAGGTAAAGCCAGTTTGTGCCTGTAAATACAGCGCCCTCCTCTGTTCAAAACATGTATCCTGATTCTTTCAACATTTCTGCTGATTTGAATCGTAACACATTTGAATCGATTTTCAACCGGCTCACGGTGAATCGTTACATCCCTACTATTAACTAACCATTACAAAGATTAATAAGTACTGTAACTATTTGTTTTTCTCATTTTTTATTATTTAATTATTATTTTAAGTATTAACTCATTTTAATTTCAGTATAACAACAACAAAATTGCGACATAAAAAAATTGCCATGTCCGCTATTACATAAAAAATAAGGTAAATATCACAATATTACAGTTTTCTTTTTTTATTATGTTTATTGTGAACAATCAATTAAGTACAATCATACAGCATTTCAAGATACAATTGAATCTCAATATGTGACCTTAAGTGATATACAATTTATGTACATTATTGTCAGGTGTATTAACTACACTGTAGTACTAAAATTTTGTAAATTATAAAATGAAAAACAGCATAAAAAATAACATAAAAATTAAAGCACTATTTACATCCAGGGTGAGAACGCATGTCATAATATAATTCCTTCCAGAATAATCTCAACTATCCATCTTCATTATACACATGGGGATGTCACACAATGCAATATGAATATGTATAACCATATACAGTACATGTACACACATTAGTATATATTTATCTATCAGATCAACATCTTCTATTCGTTTGTAGCAACAAAGTCAGGTCTTCTAACTAAAATATATTCAACCCATACAATATTACACTTTTCAATGCATTTTCGTTCAAGTAAATGCCACAGTGAGTGTCCCGAGCAAACTATATATAAATAAATTATACTATGGTATGATAAATATATCTCATACATTTTTTTGCTACTTTTATTAATAATGTTTTATTTATTATGATTAAACTGCATACTTTAGATGGGATGTCAAGTGTAAAATTGTGTTTATTCTACTGACGCAATGAAATATTAAGAAATGGTTGTCCCTGTGTTTTAAAAGAGCTGTGTATGTGTGTGTGTTTGTGTGTGTGGTGTACCGCTGTGCTGTGATGATTTAATAACAGCCCAGAGATGATTTCACTAGCACAGATCAATGTTGAGGGGCCGGAGAAAGAAAATTATTACTCTGCACTCCCAATACCTTTTACTAGAGAAGCCTCTCATAGCATCCCATTGCAGCGCTTTTATAAAACTGATGTGGAGTGGTGGAAAATCATATAAAAATGCTATTTATTTTTCATCTCCTCTTATATTACACTTGTGCACTTCTCTCCCCTCGCCTCCCCGAAGGTTTTCAAGGTATTGTTTGGGATGAAATGCAGACAAATGCTGTGTGTTTTCTGTGTGTGTGTGTGTGTGTGTGTGTGTGTGTGTGTGTGTGTGTGTGTGTGTGTGCGTGCGTGTTGGCTATGTGCAATGCACTAAGAGAGATGAATCAAAAACATATGTGTGCTTTGACATTGTCATTATAAATTCAGAGCTTTTATGAGTTATGTGTAGTGATTATGTATGTAGTTATAGACCATTTTGAGGGATGTAAACATAACAATGGTCCTGACGTATTTCCTGGTTTACATTTTTAATTTCTAGAGCTTCCGAGAATCTAAAAATGTCCACATATTAATAAACAATGTTGCGATAGCTGTTTAAACGTCAAGTTACGATTGAATTCCCTCTCGTTACAGTTAGGAAATAGTTCACAAATCACTTTTATAAGGGGTTTAAACATGGTTGTGGGGCAACAGTTTGTGAATATACCCAGCCACTAATGTTACAAAGTAATTCATTATGTTTATATTATAATCACACTTCATAAAAACAGCTTGTAGAAATACTTTGATTGACATTCTCCCTTTGTACATGTCATCAGAGGTAGACATCCCTGAATGAGAAGCAGCCATCAGCCATTAGAGTTTTGAATCTGCCACTATGCTGACACATAGGCATTTATAGCTCCGCCTTCTTTCAAAAGTAGTACAATCTCATTTAAACTTAAAGCAACAGTGCCCAAAATGGCACACTTTGGATCAAAGCCTAAAAGGGGCAGTTTCAAAGAGTTATAAAAAGTATTTGTGTGGTATTTGAACTAAAAGGCAGCATAATAGTTTATATGCACAGCTAGTTTCTACCCATACAGATAAACGTCCGGTGAACGGTTAATGTGACTTTTTGTGAATTACGTTTTGATATGGGGCAGCACGTTGACAGTGGTTAGTCATCTTACAGCAAGAATGTCACTGGTTCGAGTTCCTTTCTGGGCCAGTTGGCATTTCTGTGGGGAGTTTCCTCTGGGTGCTCCAGTTTCCCCTCACACTCCAAAGACATGCAGTATAAGTGAATTGAATAAACTAAATTGGCTGTAGTGTACACAGCAAATTTGCCAGTGTATATTTTACACCACAGGTGTTGAATTTAACACTTTTCTGGTGTCTATATGAGTCCCACCAGCAAAGTGTTCAGGTTACACTTTCAAAAGTGTTGAATATGTACACCTATGCAGTGTAGAATATTTTACACTTAGAGTGTAAAAATGCACACCACATTAAACATTTTTAACACCTGCAGGGCAAATTGTCCAGTGTACATATAACTCCAGAGGTGTTAAATTACACTCTCTTCTGGTGTATATACGAGTCCCACCAGCCCAGTGTATAAGTTACACTTTAAAAAGGGTTAAATATATACACTTAAGCAGAGTAAATAAATTTACACTAAGAGTGTAAAAACTGTACACTAGATTAAATACTCCATCTCTGCCAGGTCATATTTAGCAGAAATTAAATTCTTTAAACTGACAGAAGTAAAAGTTAACATTTTCCTCACACGAAATTCATAAAGAAAATTGTATATTTTAATGTTTTAATAATAATAATATAAAATGTAAACAAACTCTTTCTGTTACAGCCTTAAATGAGTTTAAACACATTAAAGAATCATGGAGAAAGTTACAAAACAGAATTTAATTTCTTAAAAATACATAGCATAGGCAAAGATAAACAATAAATCTCTTCACAGAATATGCATTTCATACCTGAAAATCAATGTCGTTTTATAGACAAACATTTGTCGCATTGAGAATGCACTGAAAAATTCATTTTTCACTTGTCACAGCCAAACCTAAAGACAACATGAGCTAAAGCCCCATTCCTGAACAAAAATGCTTCAAAAAAACAAATAAAACTTATTTTTGCACACAGTTGTTTAAAGAACAAATGGATTAAAACGACAAAAATCACTCAAAAAGGGGGATTTCCTTGAAATTGGTAAAAATGTTTAACAAAAGCACACTTTCAATTTTATAAGCCAGCTAAAAATGCTGACCATCAAACAATATCAGACGTTTTACAGAACACAGAAATAGCATCTTTCTAATCTGAACATACAGCAAAGCCGCAGCACTGTGCCATCACTTGAACAATGTGCCATCACATCCTGCCTCCACTAAAGTAATTCATATGAAAACATGTACAGGAACTATATAAAAGTCATTTTCCTCCAATCCATAACTTATCTGAAGGTCAAATGGCCCAAAAAATGCAAGGTTTCAACATTCAAAAGGGAGACTTTTTTTTTTACATTCAAAAGGGAGACTCATATATGTGTCAGATGATTGCAAGAGTGTATGGGTGTTTTCCAGTAATGGGTTGCAGCTAGAAGGGCATCCACTGTGTAAAACAAATGCTGGAATAGTTGGCGATTCATTCCACTATGACGACCCCTAATGAATAAGGGACTTAGCCAAAGGAAAATGAATGATTGAATGATCCTATATTTATGGAAGGAGATGTAGAAAATGTCTTTGCGAGATATGTTCTTTACTTAATACTCTGAAAAAAATTATAATTTTGACCCATACAATTAATTGTTGGCAATTCCGACAAATATTCTCATGTATGTTAAGTATGTTAAGCTGGTTTTGTGCTCCTGAGTCACATATAGTGCAAGATATAATGCATTAACACACATTTTTATATAATACAATATCACTGTTATTACAGCAGCATATAGATGGGCTCTAAGCCTCACAGACATTGACTAAAAGCCACAAAACGTCAAACCTTGATGTAAGTTTTCTTTTTTTACCTGATTGCTTTAAAACATAAAGGCTTGAACCAACTATGTAATGCATTCAGTGGCAGATTTGACTTCTAAAATAAAAGGAAGACATCTTTGTGGTTTGGACAATGTGAGGTTTAACACTCCATTCAGAATGCAAATTAACTCCCAGGTCTTTTGTATGGGGTTTGACGTCCAAAGGCTGATTGCCAAGATTATTTAATTGTTTGTCCTATACTCCGTGAGTACAAGTAAAAAGAGGCTATTAATATTTGTATGAAATTCCAGAAAATGGTATTCAAGCTAGTTATAATGGCTGTCAGGCAGTCATTTTTACATTGTTCAGAGCGTTGGCATCATCTGGCAAATATTTACCTGGAATTACACGAGTTCACAATTGATGTTTGTGGACTTGAGAGCATAATGCACATAGAGAGTTAAGATAGCAAACATCCTATCCACGCTTATAAGCTTCAGCTGCACAGATGAATATTTTTAAATTTGCCTAAACACATGAATTATTCATGTAGTTAAAATCTTAATTCCCACAGCTCAGCAGTGAGTGCTGAAATGCAGACTGGCCCACAAAGAAAGTGATGTGATTATGCCTTTCAAGAAGGAACAATTTAACTTAATACAGCTGAAAAATAAAAGTGCAATTTATTTCATTTCTGCATCCCTATTTCATTCATTCATTCATTTTCCTTTGGCTTAGTCTCTATTTCAGAGATTGCCACAGCGGAATGAACCACCAACTATTCCAGCAATTGCCAACTATTACAATGCCAACTGACCCAGCCGGAGCTCGAACCAGCAACCTTCTTGCTGTGAGGCGATTGTGCAACCCACTGCGCCACCATGCTGCCCAGTGGATAAATCAATTCTGAGAAAATTAAGGCCCTTAAAAGGTATTAAAATGTCTTAATCACATTTTTTTGAGGTCTTAAATTTTGTTCAAGCATTGTCTAAAGTGTTTCACTCCACAAAAGCATAAATATATTTATTTTCCTCCTAATATTAGCAACAGCGTGCTTGATCCACGCAATTGGTTCGGGCCGGGGTGTGCGTGGCCAAGCTTCTCCATCCGGGTGATGTCACATAATTTGCAACGAACGCAGGAAGGTGATGTGGTGCTCTCCACATGTAGCGAAGCCATGGAGTAAAACAGATGGTAAAATGGGAAAATGTAAGTTTGCGTACTCCTGGTTGGAGAATCACGAGTTTAAACCTGTCTGAAGCCTGACGCTGAAAACAACCGTGAGGCCTACTGTACGTATTGTAAAAAGAAATTTAGTATATTGTCGATGGGCATCAGGGTGGCTATGGGCGGCACATCAACGATGCGCACAGAGGTTATCTAGGCACTTTAAGCCTGGTTTATACTCTACGTGTCCGCTAGTTCGCGCGGCAAATGTGACGTCATCGCGGTGTGAGCGGAAGTTCGCTTTGGGTGCGCGTGACATCATTTCAGCTGGCGATGCGCACGGCATTTTTGAGACCCGAGCGTACAGTGCATGCGGCGCCAGGTTTGATTTGAGTTGAATATGAAACACTTTGAAGAGATTTTGTCTAAACAGTACAACTGTACACACACATCTTTATGATCCGTGATCATAGAGATAACCTGATAAACAAAACTTCTTGGCTAGAAATAGCAACAGCCGTGGGAAAGGAGGAAAGTTTTTGTTAAAAGGTTAGGAAAAACCTGAGGGATTGTTAATGCCAAAAGAGGCCATGGCAAAGTGGAGACTCATGTACACAAATAAAGAAATATGTTTGTCCACCAGTCATAGGTTTTACACTGATGTATATATAAAAATTTTGAATTTAAAACAATTTAATAGCTACAAAATTATAATAAAAGAACAAATTATTTCTTTGATAACTGGAAAGGAATATTTGAACCTATCGGTTTACAATATACTGATGGCCTGTTTTTCTAGGCTTTATTGGTGATAATAGTCAGGAATGTTGCACCATTATTGCCCTTTCAGCATAAGTATAGGACAGAAACTAGCCAGACAGTAATGTGCGAATTGTGGAGCGGGCTAAATCTAAAAAAACATCTGTATTTTTTAGTAAGTGTGCTTATTTTTGCTTTTATTCTTGCCATAATAAAAAATATATATGTGGAGCAACCCATGTTCTGTTGTCATTAATATTTTAATAAACTTTAATAGGTAAAACTGTCCGAGATATGAACAAAAGCCAGTGATGCATAAAATTTGATAAAAAAAATCTTGAATGGTTATAAAAATCCTTTTAATCATTAAAATTATTTATAAAAACAATAAAAATAATTAAAAAGTCGTGTATGATATTAATGACATGATGTAGTTCTGGAAAGTCAGGTTCTTTTGACCGCTGCCTGTTGTTTTAAAGAATATCACAATGGCGAACGCGGCAAGTATAAAAGCCTCGTCCGTAACGCGAGGTGCGCGCACAGTCTGCTGACGCGCGCGATGCGACACCAGGCGAAAGTATAAATCTAGCTTTACACTGCGGCGAATTGCCACTCACTGAACTCGAACAGAAGCATTTCAGATGTTTTCAAGTCAATGTTTCCAGATTCCGACATAGCTAAGACATTCACCTGTGGCAAGAACAACACTGGTTACATCATGAGATTTGGGCTAGCACCCTACGTTAAGCAGAAGCTTGTTGACACAATCAACAAAGCTGGCTCATTTGTGTTAATGTTCGATGAGTCTCTCAATCAGCCAACAAAGAAAAAGCAGCTTGACGTATATGTTCGTTTTTGGGATAGTAAAGTTAAATGTGTCAGAAATAAAAAATATATATATTGGCTCTGGTTTAATTTATATTTTCAAGTTTTGTTTCTTCCGAGCTAATCTGAGTTCTGTTGCATGGTTGTGCTCCATTAATTTATTTCACTAGAACTGTTTATTAACAACTGTTTATTACCAACTGTTTTTTAAGTTAAAGGTTTGATACTGATTAGAACTTGAAGTAGCGATGAGGTCTTAAAATATTCAGAGAAGGTCTTTAAAAAGTCTTAAAAAGGCATTGAAATTACCTTTAGGATTCCTGCATATACTGTATCATGATGTTATAATGCATTCAAAATACACAGATGATTAATTGCTTAGTCATTAATTGTTCAGTTATGGTATCCAGTGTTGTTTTGACAGCAATTGTTTTTGAAGAAAGTAAGTAATACATGCCTAAAAAGGTGAGTAAAACTGTTGCATTAAAAGTTACAAGTTGATTTTACTTTAATAAAACTGAGTAAACCCAATGCAACTTTGAATAGTTAAGTTGACTTAAAGCAATTTTTATAATTAATCACATACAGTAGTCAAAATTCGAAATGGATGAAAAATGTTTGGATGTTGTCCAATAGTTGTAGGACAATTTTGATGAAAGGTTTTGCACCACTTCAAATGTTGACTACTGTAGTTGATTTTCCTAATGATTTTAATGCAACGCGTTTACTCACTTCTTTAAGTATAGTAATAATAATTCTTTAATAACTCAATAACTCATTAACCGGCAGCTAGCTCTCTACAACTCTTACATGGTTGCCCACTGAAGTTAAGCATGGCTGCACCCAGTCAGTACCTAAATGGGAAAGCACATGAAAAAAAGCTAGGTTGCTGCCGGAAGTGGTGTTAGTGAAGCTAAAGGGGGGCGCTTAACCTGTGGTCTGTGTGGGTCCTAACGCCCCAGTATATTGATGGGGACTCTATACTGCTCAGTGAGTGCCGTCTTTTTGATGAGACATTAAACCAAGGTCTTGACTCTCTGTGGTCATTAAAAATCCCAGGATGTCCTTCGAAAAAGAGTAGCCTCTGTCCATCATGGCCTCCTAATCATCCCCATATCCTAATTGATTTCATCACTCTGTCTCCTCTCCACCAATCAGCTGGTGTGTGGTGTGCGGTCTAGCGCAAAATGGCTGCTGTCGCCCCATCCAGGTGGATGCTGCACACTGGTGGTGGATGAGGGGATCCCCCTCATTTTGTAAAGCGCTTTGAGTGTCTAGAAAATAAAAATGTAAGGAACTATTATTACTTCTTTAAGTATAGTCAACTAGTTACATTAAAAGCAACAGGTTTAGGCCCAATCTCAATTCTACCCCTAAGCACTTGCCCTTACTCCTACCCCTTGTTTTGCACGTTCCCATGAAGGGGTAGTGGTGTCCCAATTCTCTTTAGCTTGAAGGCGTAGGGCTAAGGGGAAGGGGTAGATAGCCCTTCGAACGGAGATACACTGGCTACAATGGCAGGATCGCTGCATTCAGAAGTAAGGAGAGCCACAAATTAGTATTTTTGTCATTATTGCAAATTTTTACAACAAACAAACACATGTTTTAATATATTCATAACCGCTTTCGTGTTTTATCATCATGCTTTTAAAAACCCGCTAAAAAAAATAAAAAAATAAAAACAGCTAAATTTATCTATAATCTATAATCTCTAATAATAACTCCTATACAGCAGTCCCACAATATTCTGACACTTGATGATGCTCAAATACCCTGTCAGAAAAGTCTAGTGGCTGAGAATAAGCGTTTTACAGTGTCTGCTATAATGTTAATGTTGTTTTTGGTGTGTTTACATAGATGCATATGGCCACTGTAAAAATGTGCAGTACAGTTACGATCCTATTGTCACATTAGATTGTTATGATAACATAATATATGTCTTCAGTGATTTCCTGAAGATAAATACCAAAAAATAACACAACTGGAATAACTACAGCAGTCGCAATGGTCTGATCTCATATAAAGCAAGAGGTCGTGATGACATATGATGACGTGTGCAGGTGCTGTAGTGCTCTCCCAATTCTTAGGGGTAAATTTTGAAGCCCTTTCTCTTCATACTCATTTTTAGGGCCAAGGGGAATGGGAAGAAGTAGGGGTACAAAAATAGAATTGGGTTTGGGCCTTACTCTCTTTACTTAAGTAAATTCACTTAAACGCTTTTAACAGAGCAGACTTATAACAACTCGAGGGCAAAATTTTTATTTGTAAGTGAACCATGCCCTTAATGTCTTTATTTTTTCCATTCCATTGCCTAATATATCTTGTTTTATTTAATTTATCCATTTTCTTTGTAAGACTGAAATCTAATCTCTGCCTTTTGGGAAGTGCTCATCAAATCATCCATAATGGGCTATATTCGGCCACGCTGTGATTGAATAAAAAATATATTAGCTTACAAATAATATCATCCACCTCATTTCTTGGTGTGTTTTCAGACTCTTTTTTTTCTTTTATTCAGCCCCATCGTCGTCCATGCCCTTTCCAAATGATAGCCTCTTAATGTGCTCAGCGCATGAGATTATGACTATTGATCACGCAGTCATTAAATTATATCCAAGGTAGTGCATCAAAATTGATCCATGCAGTTCTTTAGATGAGTAATGGGCTTCAAGTTTCACTCAACACTTCCCTTCTCCACCACTTACCTTCATCCTAAACACTTTGAACTAACAATGAGGTCTTCAAGTCATCGTCTGCATCCTTGAGATGTGCTCTTAACGTCAGCTGAGTTCATAGGAAAGTCACTTCATTTCCTCAAGAGGTCTTTGTCCCGGGAGCTTGCGCTTCTTGCGAACAGCAGGGGGTCCCGAGTCTCTCAAGCACACATGCGCTGATATTGAAAGGCCAGTGCGAAGCTTCTGCATGCACTGAGGTGAAGCTGATATTACACACATTAGTCATCTCATTAAACGGCTCTGCGGGGAGACACGTTGTTTGAGCTGTTTTAATTGAAAGTGAAGTCATGGGAGGGAGCAATGCGTCTATGTGAGGTTGCACAGCGGTGTTTGCCCTGGAAAGAAGGACCTGGTGTAGTAGTTTCTAAAGTTTCACTGCTGTGTAATCGATTAAAGTCAGCGAATGGTGATGGCAAGCTTCATTATTCAGAGGTAGGTTTGATTAGGGTTTGTTAGCAATTACGACTGTTTTTGTTTAGTGTGTTAATTGAGTTGGAATAACTCAGTTAAATAGTTTTTCCAGTAGTTTGCAAACTTTTGACATCTTTGTATGTCATTCACAGAATTAAGAATTTTTCTGTGTTAAGTGGCTCTTTGTCATGTTAAATTAAAGGAATGGTTGACCCAAAAATATGTATACCTCAGTGTACTGTATATGACTTTCTTCTTTCAGATAAACACAGTCAGAATACAGTTTCAATTCTATCTGGATCTTCCCTGCTGTGTTGGGGAGCGTCCATATTTTTGAAGCTTCCTATATCACACTTGTGCCGACAGGTTGTTGACACATGATGCAGATCCATGTGTTTTGGTATCAAAAATGTTTTACAATTTTAAATTAGAAACTCAAATCACTGACGTCCGGCAGCTGCCTAATGTTCTTTGACGACAATTTCCTCTGAATTGACATATGATATATGACGTAAGCCGCATTCCTAGCAGAAGCTCCAGGAATAGACGCATCTCAAAGTAACAATCTTGCCAGAGTTTGTTTACCACAGAATCGACAACCAACTAGAAAACTAGTTAGCTTGGCATTACTGCATAGGAGGCCATTCCCACAGAACACATTTTCCATTCCAATGTGCAACTTTTCCTTTGTTTTGCTTTGTTCACGCACACAAGTCCCGCTTTTTAGGATGCCATATCATCAAATTTCAACTTTTTAATGTTAGTTACCACTCATTAATGTTAGTTCCAAAGCAACGGACCAATCAGAGGAACTCAGAGTTGAGGCAAACATCGCAAGCCTCTGTTTACACTAACAAGTTGGCATGACAACTGTTTTATTTTAAGGAAACATGGCAGAGGAGGTGCTTATATAAACAACATTCCTGAGTGCTGTTAAAGTCCCTTTAAGGCATATTATTTCACTCGGAAGCCATCTTTGAAACGGACAGTATGCTCTGGCATTCTGTTTAATTATGGAAACATCAAATTCTCCAAAATTGCTTGCCAAGCTTATGATTAAATTTCATATTAGAAATCACCAATAAAATTAAACAATGACTGTCTCTTTAGTTTCATTTTTAAACATAAGAATCACACAAAATCTGCAGAAACTCAAGTCTGGTGATGATTGGCTACTGTACTAGTGGGCGGGGCTTCATTCGCCATATTGACCATTTCACTTTTCCCCATTCAAAACTATACACGTCTTATGTATTCTATAGTCTTTGGTGCTGCATCTCGCTGTCGCAAGGGGGGCATAGCCGAGAGCCATAAGAATGGAACAAAGCTGGTGAGCATCACCTGTGTGCAACACTTGTTTCGAGTCTCACAGATGAGTGGAAGTATAAAATGAGGAGTGACGACAGAGGAAAGCAAGAGAGGACCAGACCTGGAGCTTGTGTTTGTTTGATTTCAATTCAATTCAATTCAATTCATCTTTATTTGTATAGCACTTATACAATGTAGACTGTGTCAAAGCAGCTTCACATAGAAAAATATAGTGAATTGAAACAGTGTCAGTTCAGTTTTCAGAGATTAAGTTCAGTTCAGTTTAGCTCAGTTCAGTGTGGGTTAATATTTACTACTGAGAGTCCAAACACTGAAGAGCAAATCCATCGATGGACATTATCAGGAAGGCTATTCCAAAGTTTAGGGGCCATAAATGAGAAGGCTCGACCTCCTTTACTCGATTTTGCTATTCTAGGTACTACTAGAAGTCCTGAGTTTTGAGATTGTAAAGAGCGGGTTGGATTGTAGCGAGACATGAGGTTGGTTAGATAAACAGGAGCTAGATTATTTAAGGCTTTATAGGTAAAAAGCAATATTTTATAATCAATACGAAACTTAACAGGCAGCCAGTGTAAGGAGGATAAAATTGGGGTGATATGATCATATTTTCTAGATCTTGTAAGAACTCTGGCAGCTGCATTTTGTACTAGCTGAAGTTTGTTAATAGAGGATGCTGGGCAACCAGCAAACAGAGCATTACAGTAATCCAGCCTGGAAGTCATGAAATTTCAGATTTCAGTCAGGTAGTAATCTCTGAGAGGGACTGCTGCCACCCATTTGTTTAGTTTTTTCATTTATTAATGTATTTAAATGTAGTTTCATTCGTTGTTTTCCACCTCATTCTTCTCGTGAGTTTTAACAGCATTACACTTGCATGTTAGATGCAAAACATGTTCTGTGAGAACGGCCCCTGAAAGGGGTTGCACACCAGAAGCGCCGCTCGGCAATGCACCACGTCGCTCCACGCAGTTTCATGCATTTCAGAAATTTAAACATAGATTTCAATCAGGGTACACACGCCCAGCCACGACCCAGGACACTGTTCATATTTCTGCCGTGCCACAGAGCACCATCTGAAGAGTTTCATTAAAACTTAACATGCAAATGTGCGCATCTGGTGTGCGATATATTCAACTGTCATGTGCACACCGTGTTGCGGTGCCGAGCGGCACATCCGCTGTGCGACCTGCTTTACACTTACAATGCCATGTTCCTGCAAAAAACAGGTTGACTGTTAACAATGAATGCACATTTGAAAGCCAAGCCACTAGAAGTCAGTAATTTCAGTTTATAATTTAAGAATTTTTTGACATTAGACTTTATAAGACATGTGTTAACCCCCTGGCAGCACAGTTCATTTTACAATGGTTTCATGTGCTTTTGGAAGCTTCAAAAATTGACACTATATATCCAACATACAGCATAAAAGATACAGGATAACCAATCTGAGCCTGGTTTATCTCAAGGTTTTTTTTAATTCTTCACTTTCGCTAATTGGTGAAGTTTTTTCCTTGCTGCTGTCGCCACTGGCTTGCCTGGTTCGGGATCTGTAGAGCTGAGATCGATGGAATTGCTCCACAGTGTTTGGACTCTCAGTAGTGATTATTAACCCACACTGAACTGAGCTAAACTGAACTGAACTTAAACTCTGAAAACTGAACTGACACTGTTTCAATTTACTACAATCTCTATGTGAAGCTGCTTTGACACAATCTACATTGTAAAAGTGCTATAGAAATAAAGATAAATTGAATTGGTAATATTTTAAACTACTCAGACAGAAAAAAATACATATACTCCCATGACTTGAGGGTGAATAAATTATGGGGTAACTTTGATTTTTGGGTGAACTATTCCTTTAATAGTGAAGATTCTATAGTTATTTATTAGATACAACTTGCTAGGACTGGTCTGAACCCTCTTTTACCTTCAGAACTGCATTTATGACAGATTTAGCTGGAAAACATTCCACAATCTCCCATTCCAGCACATCCCAAAGGTGCTTTATTGGACTAAGATCTGGTGACTGTGGAGGGCATTTGACAATAGTGGGCTGACTGTCAAAGAAGCCAGTTTGGGATGATTTGAGCATTTGGGACACAGTGCATTATCCTGGTGCACACAATACTCAGGTTGGCTGTGGTGTTATTTGGTACTAAAGGGCCCAAAGTGTGCCAAGAAAATCTCCCCATACAAATACACCACCAGCAGCCAGATTTGTTGGTGCACTGCAGGATGCATCCATGCTTTCACCAAATTCTGACCCTACCATCCAAATAGAAATGAAGATTTTTTTCCGATTAGCCAACCTTTTTTTCCAATCTGTATTTGTCCAATTTTGGGTGAGCTTGGGCCAATTGTAAGCACTGTTCAGTGTTTTTATAGCTGACAGGAGTGGCACTGGTGTCACAGTCTTCTGCTGTAGCTCATCTTCAGGGTTTGATGGGTTGTGTGTTCAGAGATGCTCTTTTGCAGACCTCATTGTAATGAGTGGTTATTTGAGTTACTGTTGCCTTTCTGACTGACCATTCTTTTTGTCATATTCAGTCACACAATTTACCTTTCTTTCCCATTCTGATGCTCAGTTTAAACTTCAGCAAGGTTCAAATGACATTAGAAGTGCCATTAAAGATGTCACATACAGTTGAGGACAAAATGATTAGTGAAATTTGTGATTAGTGAAAAGTTGTTTAATAGAGCAAAGCCATTTTCAGTCTTCCCTATAATATTTTTTTCTTCTGGCAAAAGTATTTTTCTTTTAGTTTGGCTTGAATAAAAGTAGTTTTTCACATTTTTTTAAGTAAATTTCAAGGTCAATATTATGAGCAAAATATTATAAAAAATATATTTTCAAGTGGCTGCAGAATAAAATGCTGCTATCCAATGATTTGCATATTTACCCTAACTTGCCTGAATGACCTTATTAATTTAGTTGTCTTAAATGGCACTTTAAGGTGAATTCTAGATAGTTTCTTGAAAAATATCCACTTAAATAGTATGTACTGTCATCAGAGCAAAGACAAAATAAATTATTAAAGAAAAAAAAAAAGGTTTTTAGAAATTAGTTATTAAAACTATTAGGAATATGTTGAAAAAAATCTTCACTACATTAAACAGCACTTCAGGGCAATTCAGCAAGAATACAGGGCTAATCATTTTAATTAAACTGTAGGTGGTGAAGTGATAAATTCTGCTAATTAAAAGTGTACGTTTAAAATAAGGTCAGATTATTAACATACATGGCATCCGAGGATGGCTTAGTTGTTTTTGTACTCTGTTATATTATCGTATTCTCTTTTATCCCTCTTCAAAAATGGTGCTTTAATTCTCTTAGCAAACCAAAAGACATCAAATTAAATATGTATGGAATGCATATTAGCTTGTTTGGTTTTTTAAATGCATGATCTAATTAAATCCATATGTTATATTGTGAAACTATGCTTTTGAGAGCTGTAGTTTCTACCATAGTTTACAATGGTGTTTATTGGAACTTGGGAAACAATGACACGTTGAACTATTTTTTTAAATAGTGGAAATTGGTTCACAATGCTTTTGGGAAATGCACCCCAGATCATCTTAGTCATGTCTACAGTACATGCCCACATGAAAAAAAAATACTATACTATAGTAAATACATACTAAACTACAGGGTGATTCAAAAAGAATACTTAGAAAATCTGTATTTAATCAAAGAAACATGATGGAACCTTGGGTAATTAATCAATGTTGATTACTTAAAGCTTTTTTTTTAGTAGCAAACAAGTTCATAGATGTTTAATATGACCCCCTCCAGACACTTGAGTGACATCAACCCGAAAGTTGTGGTATTCTTTTTGAGTCACCCTGTATATAGTATTTGCAACTCTTTAATGAATACTACAACATACTGTAATATTAACTATAGTGAACTAATAAACTGTATTAAAAGGTGTAGTATACTTCAGTTTTTACTACAGTAAACAGTGGTGTATTGTAGTATAATATAGCTGTATAAAACGTAATACTTTGTTGCGTAATTAGTTTATATTACTATAGTTGTTGTATTACTATAGCAACTATATAATCACCACAACTGATTAATTCAAGTACTTTATATGGGTCAAAAACACTATTGTAGTATTTATAGTGTATAAATTACTGTAGTATTTTTTCATGTTGGTGCCTAAATGCATTGAGTTGCTATTATATGATTGGCTGATTTGATATTTGCTTTAATGTGTTTAGTTATACAGTATAGTATACAGGTATACTTACTAACTAATATGCTCAAGTAAACAAATATGCATACCTTTTATATAAGAAAAAAAAGAAAATCCATAAGCTAAAAATAACGTTCTATTATTATTATTATTATTAATAAATATTTATTTATTTTGTATTAATGTACTGTATTATTATTATTATTATTAAATATTTATTAATTTTATTAATGTACTGTATTATTATTATTGTTGTTGTTATTATTATCAAATATTTATTCATTTTTATTAATGTACTGTATTGTTATTATTATTATTATTAATAACTCATTTTAATTAATACATTATTAAAAATAAATGATAATAATTATTGTTCATGCATTAATTTTTTCATGTACAGTAATTTGAATTATTTTTATTATTATCATTATTTTTTATTTTTTATTTATGTATTTATAAAATTTTTCTTGTACAGTAATTTAAATTATTATTATTATTATTATTATTATTATTATTTATATTTATGTATTTATAAATTTTTTCATGTACAGTCATTTGATTTATAATAATAATAATAATAATAATAATAATTATTATTATTATTATATTTTTTACATTGATTTTTTTTCATGTACGGTAATTTGAAATAATATTATTTTTTGTTGTGTATTTATATATCTATTGATTTATAATAAAATAAAAATATATAAAAATAATAATATATTATATAATAATATAAATATAATAATAATAATAATTATTAAAATAAATAATTTATTTTTATTTTATTATAAATCAATTGATAGATAAATAAATATACAATAACAAATAAATATGTCAGGTACAAAGAAGTGCACATGGTTTGTCCAGTGTAATTGTGATACGCATGTCAAATAAATCAAATCAAATCAGAAAGTATTGGTCAGTCATGATAGCAGCCCTTACAAACTCTTGAAATCTTTTCAAACCCTCAGCCTTCAGGATATTACCATAATAAGTGGCCCTTGATCATGTTAAATGGATAGTTCACCCAAAAGTGTCCTTATTTAGTCACCATCATATCTTTCAAAATCAGTATGACTTTGGTTTAGACTGATATTACAGTAGATAATTAGACTAAACAATGACAGAATCTTAATTTTTGGGCTGAACCATAATTTTTTTCTCAGGGGTGAAATGAATAGAAAATCTGTGGTCTTATGATCGTGATAAGACGTGATTGAAAGTCTTTAGGAATGACTTGTTAGTTTCATTGCAATAACATTCAATCCAATCCAACGCTGTTCTCCAATAACTTCCTGGGTGCTGGAGTGTCAGATCTGTCTGACCACAATTTCCTGTTGCTCTGTCTGCTGTATTTAATGAAGGAGAAAAAGAGTCCAGACACGGCGTGCGGCAAGAATTAAAATGAAGTTGTGGAGGAGTTTTGAAGGTTGTGGGGCCTATTTGTAATGAGAGTGTAAATTAACATTACCTGAGGAGCTTCAGTAAACAACAGCTTTTGGGTTATAATAATTTGAACCAAAATAACACACCCAATTGCTGTCAAAATAGCATCAGAGATGACACTGGCATAAAAGCTTTCCAATCCAATCAACTGTCAGTGATGAAGGTTTCTGTATCTAGAAAATTCTGCTTTATGTCAGAGTATTATCTGAATAATGGATGTTTCTTGAACTATAAGCACCATGGGCTTATTTAAAGGGTTAGTTCACCCAAAAATGAAAATTGTGTTATTAATTGCTCATCCTTATGTTGTTCCAATTCCATTAGAGCTTCTTTCATCTCATGAACACAAGTTAAGATAGTTAGATGAAATTCGAGTGCCATCTCAACCTCCTTAGACAGCAATGGTTTGAGATTTTTAATGTCTAGAAAAAGGACTTTTTTTCTATGTAAATTTTTATATTTCTTTTTTTTCCTGTTTAAAATGTATTTATTATTTAGTTTTATCCTATTGTTTATAATAATAATAATAATTATTATTATTATTATTATAATTTTCATCTTATGTATAAATGTTTTTGTGTATATATGTGATATTTTATCTAATTGTTTATATACTTATGTAGTTTATGTAGTTTAATTATGTTTCCCTGATAATTTCTACTTCTGTAATCAGCGTGTGGTTTTTATAGCATGTTATGTATATTAGTATCAGTATTATTTATATTTTATTTACTGTGTAACGCTTTGTCTGACCAAAGATGAACCTAATAAAGGAGGGAAAAATCTAGAAAAAGGAACCAAAAAATGTCATATGACTTCAGAGTTTCAATTGTAATCACACAAAGCTCCAGGAACACTGTTGTGTGCCAAAACCCCCCCAGTACATTTAACTCAAATTGGGGGACTTTTATTTTTGGTGTGTTGGGGAGAATGTAATTTTAATGTACGCATCTACAAATATGCTGTATATATTTTGGGAAAAATATGAATAAACACAGCAATAGTCGTTTTACAGTAATACTGGTTAATTGCCATAAAATTACAGAAACTTTACCGCAAGTTAAAAATGCATTCTTTACACACAGTACAATTCTGACATTTACTGTTGTGCAATTTTAAAGCTTCTCATTCCAAAACAATTGGCATACTAAATTTACAGTATTTTTAAAAATAGACCTGTTCACATAATCTTTTCACAGGAATTCACAGGTAATTTTCTGGAAGAAAATTTGTGTGTATGTGTGAAAGAGGCTAAAAACAAAACATTTTTCTTTGTTCATATTGCAAATGTTGGGTTTAAACAATCCAGTCCTCTTTAGAGTGTAGTAAAACTGAAGGTTTTGATGAAACTTCTACCAAACCTGCAAGAAATGTGGAAATACAGTGCTCAGCATATATGAGTACACCCCTCACAAATCTTTTAAATTAATATTTTATATAGGGTGTTATACAATATTAAATATACTATATTATATACTATTCTTTATTTGTGCATATACATTAGATTAGTCAGTATTGAAGCCAAATCTGGAGCTAATCTAACAAAATTACTTACGATAATTGCCCAAAAATGTTTATACCCAAATTTGTTAGGAAAAATATTAAATAAAATGTAAAACAATCAAGAGAATAAAAAAAAACTATATATATATAGTTGAAGTCAGAATTATTAGCCCCCCTGTTAATTTTTTTCCCCAATTTCTGTTTAACAGAGAGCAAATTTTGTCAACACATTTCTAAACATAATAGTTTTAATAATTATTTTCTAATAACTGATTTGTTTTATCTTTGCCATGATGACAGTAAATAATATTTTACTAGATATTCTTCAGGACACTTCTATACAGCGTAAAGTGATATTTAAAGACTTAACTAGGTTAATTAGGCAAGTTAGGGTAATTAGGCAAGTTATTGTATAACAATGGTTTGTTCGGTAGACTATCGGAAAAATATATAACTTAAGGGGGCTAATATTTTTGACCTTAAAATAGGTTTAAAAAATAAAAAACTGCTTTTATTCTAGCTTAAATAAAACAAATAATACTTTCACCAAAATATATTGCATATATTCACTGAGAAATGGATAATATTTATTTTCAAAATGGGGTGTACTCAATTATGCTGAGCACTGTACACTGTAAAACTATTAGAATTAATCAAAACTTGGAATCAAATGAACCAACCCAGTCTCATAAGTCTAACTAACCCAGTCTTAAAAGAAGCAAAAGCCGCCGGCAGTGTCATACCGCCACCATATTGTTTGTTTTAAAGATAAAATGCAGCCATACGTAGCTCTACATTTTCACAATGAGCCTTTGTTGCAACAAACTTTTCTAGTCTCAAATTATATCAATCAAAATGACAAAAAAAAGTTAAACTTTGTAATATAAAAATTGTTTTTCTCTTTTTTTGTCATTTTTGTTTATTATGTATGTTTATTAGTCTCTGACTAATAAAAACTATTAGTCAAAGTGTGAAATAATGATTAAGAAATATTTATTGATTTTTTTCGTTTGATTTTTGTTGAAATGTTAAAGTCTGATTCTGCAGTGAGTGAAAAACATCTAAAATGCACTTGAAAAGAAGCAACGTGTCATTTTTAATCCTAAAAAAGTCAACAAAATGTCCAAATGTTGCCTTACTACTGTAACTTGGCCGTAAAAAAAATCACATTAATCTCTTGAAGAAACTTTTGTGCTATTATCTCCAACTTTATCATTTGCATACGGAGGTTGTTGAAGATTTCAGACATACAGTTGAATTAATGAGCTGAGAAGTAGTATTTATACATCACGCATGAATTTGTTAGGTTTATTTCGGCTAGAATAAAAGCAGTTTTGAATTTTTAAAAAAAAAACACTTTAAGGTCAATATTATTAGTCCCCTTAAGCATTTTTTTGATTGACTTCAACTGTATATATGATAAAATATTAAGAATCATAATTATTATTTAAAAAAACGTATTTTAAATTGCTAAATTTATATTGATTGATTCCAATTATTCTTATCTTATTCTGATTTTTATAATGTATGGTTATACTTTGTGATTATCAAAATATTAGTTTAATTCTTTTTTTTATTTTTACACTTTGAAATGTTGTAGTCTGATCCTGCGGTAGGAAAAAACATCTAAAATGCACTTGAAAAGAAGCAATGTGTCATTTTCAATCCTAAAAAAGTCAACTAAATGTCCAAATGTTGCCTAACTACTATAACTTGGCCGTTAAAAAATCACATTAATCTCTTGAAGAAACTTTTGTGCTATTATCTCCAACTTTATCATTTGCATACGGAGGTTGTTGACGATTCCAGACATACAGTTGAATCAATAAGCTGAGAACTAATATTTATACATAATGCATGAATTTAGCACCACACAAAAATCTTTCTTGCCCTCTAGTTGCCAGAGACACATCGAATCCTTAATAACCAGTCCATCTCTCTGGTGATTAGAAAGCTCTTTTTTTGAACTCATAAAAATACAGTAGCTAATTCCCTACCTTACATTTTTCACTGCTTTCCAATACCGCCCAAAGAAATATCATTAGCTCACTTCTTATTTTTTCTTCATAGGAATGGCTCTTAAATCGTCCAGCTCGACTCAGCAGGCTTTGAGCCACCCAATTAAATCTATTGACTAACTGAGAGATGTTGAAGGGCTGACACGTTGCATGCATTTGATGGTGGACAATCAAGCCTGTAACAGTTTTTTATGACCTTTCCAATGATTGGGATGAGCTTTTGGTAAATGATTGAGACCTGGAGGCACAGAATACATATTACACACATTTATGCTGCAGCAAGGCCTCCTGGTGGCTGTAACTATTGGCAGATGTGTGGGGGAAACGGCTTCCCACTTCTGCAGGAAACGGAATGATTTGCACCTACAGTATGGAGCTTTTCAGTCCACAGCCTCCTCCTGTGTTTATTAACTGTGCTGCTGCTTGACACTACTTCTGCTTTTGCCTTTAAGTTTTATATATCTATAGGGTACAATAGTTTGATTTTCACTTGTGAAAATTATATTATTTAATTTTTTTAATGGTATACTGTTTTGTTTTTGTACTTTTTAATGATATATTGTGACTAAACAAGCACAAAGCTTAAAAAATATTTACATTTATTTTAATATTTATACATTTAGATATAAATGTATTATTAATAAAAAAAATTATATCAATTGTAAACTAAACTATTGTACCCTATAGATAT
>CAIGQZ010032248.1:575752-589536 GCA_903798205.1 Danio tinwini | reverse complement strand
TCATTGTAACTTAATAAACTAAGTTAATCATGTTCTAACTTAATTTTATAAGTTATGCAAGATGTTTTAAGTCAGTTTAACATAATATAAGTTCAGTGAACTCATAAGGTTAAATTCAATGTAAAAATGCAAGGCAACCAGGATGGCTTTTACAGTGTAGACTTTTAAATTTAAATTTACCCAGAATGTTTTTTTTTTTTTACATTTTATACCCCATTTAAGCATTTTATGCACTATATTATACCATTTAAACAACATCCACATTTTTATGTGCACTGCAATGCTGGGTACAATTCTTTCATGCTGTCACAACACAAATTGATTAAGTTACCTTATTTGTTTTTACAAGTTTAAGTGAATTGAACATTAAACAATTTAGTTGTCCCAAAAAAACCTTAAAAACGGTGTTGTTTCAACACATTTTAAATAAATAGTTTGAACAATTCAATTCAATTCAATTCATCTTTATTTGTATAGCGCTTATGCAATGTAGATTGTGTCAAAGCAGCTTCACATGGAAGTTTATAGTGAATTGAAACAGTGTCAGTTCAGTTTTCAGTGTTTAAGTTCAGTTTAGTTTAGCTCAGTTCAGTGTGGTTTAATAATCACTACTGAAAGTCCAAACACTGAGGAGCAATTCCATCGATGCGCAGCTCTACAGATCCCGAACCATGCAAGCCAGTGGCGACAGCGGCGAGGACAAAACTTCACCAATTGGCGAAAGTGAAGAATTTAAAAAACCTCGAGAGAAACCAGGCTCAGTTGGGCACGACCATTTCTCCTATGGCCAAACGTCTTGTGCAGAGCTGCAGTCTAGGCGCAGTAGCTGGACCTCCGCAAAGACACGTCTGTCCTTGGAGCATCACAGGAATCAGTCTTATGCTCTCCATCATGACCACCACAGCAGCAGCTCAGGATACGGCCTGGTCCGGGAACCTTGGGATCGTCTTGTCGCTGGTGCTCGTCTCGTCGAACAAGCAGCAAAAATCATTTTTTGAGTGTAGTTGTTGCTGTTTTTGTTGCACACAACTTATAATTACATTTTTTATAATTATTTAGGACAATAAACAGTAACACTTTATTTTGATGGTCCATTTGAGTATCAGTAGACTGTTTGCTTAATATCTGTCGATACTGCTCCTTCAACAGACATTTAACTGACTATAAGAAACTTTGCAAGTACATGTCAACTTCCACTAACGCTAACCCCAAGCTAACAGTCTACTTATAATCTAATGAGAATTAGTTGGCATGTAGATGCAATGTAACTTAAATTCAACAAACGGACCATCAAAATAAAGTCTGACCCAATAAAGAATATTTTTGTATGCAGTTTGATATGAAAATAAATTTCACCATATCTGTTTTTGGATTATTCATTCTTACAAGTTTTTTTTAAATTATTATTATTATTTAGTTTTACAAAATATCGTAACTATTTTGACTATATGGTGACGTATGACATATTCTTCAATAATTTATTCTTCTTCCTCATAAGTGACTGCAAGTTCAGTTCTGCCTCCATCCAAAATGATGAACAGAACCAAGCTTTCTTTTTAAAATATTTCTTTCTTATTTTGTTTGTTACACTTTGTGACCACAAAACCAGTAGGAAATGTCAATTTTCTGAAAAATTGAGATTTCTATATCACAAGAATGCTGAATAAATAAGCCTTCCATTAGTGTAAACTTTGGCAAAATTAGACAATATTTGGCCACAAATTGAAAATCTAGAATCTTAAGAGTTCAAAAAAATCTAAATACTGAGAAAATTGCTTTTAAATTTTACTAAATGAATAGATTATCAATTGAGTTTTGATATACATATTTACAGTAGTACATTCATAAAAATATTCATGGAACATGACGTTTACTTAATATTCTAATATTTTAAGAAAATGTTTGTTTATTCATTTGCTTTCGGCTTAGTTTCTTTATTCATCAGGAGTCACCATAGCAGAATGAACCGCCAATTTATTCAGCATATGTTTTATACAGCGGATGCCCTTCCAGCTGCAACCAGTACTGGAAAACATTCCTACACAATCATTCACACACATACACTACAGCCAATTTAGTTTATTCAATTCACCTGCATGTCTTGGGACTGTGCGGGAAACCTGAGCACCCAGAGGAAACCCATGCCAATACGGGGAGCACATGCAAACTCCACACAGAAATGCCAACTGACCCAGTCAAAACTTAAACCAGCGACCTTCTTGCTGTGAGGCGACAGTGCTAACCACCATGTCGCTGTGAGAAAATGTAATAATATTAATTATTTGATAATACCATACCATAATATCTCTTGCAGTATCTCTTTCAATAAGCACTGTTAACAGACACAGCAGCATTATACACTAACCTGCTTTATTGGTAACTGATCTTATTTAGATATTTCAAATTCAGTCTTTACACATCTGAAACATGCAGGATGGGATGAGCTTATTGGAGATTGATAGTGGAATGAAAGCTGGTGGACATGTGTGGGTTGGTATGAAGGATGAAAGGGCACCTTTCTGTGTTAATGAGGCATTGATTTCCACATCACTAAATAATGAATTCATAAATTAGACCTAACCATAAAACACTGTAACTGAAATCTGCGCACTCAGGGGGTTTCTGTCTTATAAATGAAGCATGCGGGTTGACCATGAGCATTCTTCAGCCAGATCTTGAGTTCTCCTGCTCACACACGAACACATAGGGGAAAAAAGCAAAGATGGCAAACTCTTTTGACATCCCACAATAACACATTGGTGATTGGGTGTAATCAAATACAAGCACAGTTAGTTTGTGCATTATTCATTTGCAGATAGAATGTGGTTTAAGTGCTTAAGCAATTATTCTCTATACTGCATATCCATAGCTTCTTAGTCTGGCTGCATACAAAACTGTAAGTAAATGTATGGTATTATACAGAGTCTAGCTAAAATATTATAACAATCTGCCTAATATGTTGTTAAGTTTTTCTTGTGCTGCTAAAACTGTGCTAATGTGGATATCCTGTCCTGTGACATACTTTGTGATTAACATTATTGTTCAATCTGTGGCATTAGTGTAGGGTGTAGGGTGGATTATTTTGCTAAAAAGAAGCCACTTCCACCAGAAACATCAATCTCATTATTTAAACTGAAACATAAGGATAGGGTGGAACATAATGTAGTTCCTCCCTTTTTTAAAAACAGCCAATAACTCTGTCAGTGAGTGCTTGAGATTAAGCTCATCAAATGAAAAGCAAATGAGATGCGTCCTGAAGGCGGCGGGACAGATACTAGTAAGCATTTGATTGGTCAGAAGATTTGATGAGAAACTGAAGTATGAGGTGATGTAAAAAATTATCCATTTTGCAAGATTTGGATGTTTATATGTTCTAAATGTGAATTGTCACTGTTTTGGAGCACACTAGATATACTTAAGACTAACGTACTGATACTAACATACATTTTTTTTATTTTGATTTCACTGTGACTTTAAAGGTGTTAGACACACAACGTTCATAAGACATTAATATTACGTAGGTTAGATTTAGGTCACCAACGTCTAAGGACATAGTTATTTTGACATCCAATAACCACGTGAAATGACGTTGATATTTTGTTGATTTTAGGTTGTATTGGAAAGTGACCAAAATCCAACGTCGAGCCAACATCTTAAAGGGCACCTATGGTGAAAAATCTACTTTTCAAGCTTTTTGGACAGACATATGTGTAGGTATAGTGTATAGACCGTCATATTGGGGTGATATAAACACACTCAGTGCTTTTTTTTTCAATTTAACAACATAAAAACGGTGGACCAATTGGAGCGGTTTTGAGATCGACCGCAACTTGACGTAGGAGTGCGGTCCCCCCGCCCACCAATATTGATTGACAGGTGGCCATTACCATCTCCTCAATATGTTGTTTCACGTCCACCATTTTCAGCGTGTGAGTCAAAGCGACGTCACCAAAGAAACACCCTTGCTCTATTTTTAGATGTAAGGCTCATTGGGCTCAACATTCACCACGTTATTGCTCTCCTTGCTGCCAGTGTTCGTAAGTTTTGGTGTGTTTGCATACATGTGTACTTTTCATTGTGTCTTCCTTAAACTTCAGCCGTTTGCATTTCCCGCATTCACAGAAGCTCCCTGTCATCTTAACTAGGTGCAGCTGGAAAGTGCGAGTGCGCTGCCTCACGTGCTCGTCCCTCCATTGAAAATAACGAACTAACGACGCGCAGCGCCATGCATTTCGCGTTGTCGCGGATGAAAGTGAGGACTGGGGGGTTTGCTCACTATTCTGCCGCCTAGGTCGCCTCTATGGACGCGCTGGCCCTGCTCAGGACACTGTTCATATTTCTGCCGCGCCACAAATCGTTATCTGAAAAGTTTCATTTTAAATAACATGCGAATGTGCGCCGTGTCATGGCTCTGAGCGGCACGTCTGGTGTATGACGCCCTTTAGTTGTAGCCTCAAGCAAGTCGTACACCAGAAGCGCCGCTCGGCGACACGCAGCGTCGCGCCACGCAGCGGCATGCTTTTTTGAATTCTAAACATAAGTTTCTAACAGGTGACACACACCGACGCTGCAAGTGTGCGATACATTCAACTGTCATGTGCGCACCGTGTCGCGGTGCATCCGGTGTGTGATGCCCTTCAGTCAAAGTTAATTCAGTGTGCTTTATTAGTCTCGGTGTAGGCTACAAGCTCGGAGCTTTAAACTAGCACACAGTTGGCTGTAAAACTCTACAAAGACACAAATGATTTTGTACTCTCTGCTTGGTTTGTGTCTTGAGTCGTACAATTACAGCTGAATGCTGGTACTCACTCATGTTGCTTCTCTCTGTCTGCCTGTCTATTGCAATGCACAAAGCGAGGGATCTCTTGGCTCCACCCCCTTGTTAAGTTGGGCGGGAAGTCGAAACTAATTTTTATGTGAAGCAACACGCCCCTAAAATAGCAAACTGTGTACACGCCCCCAAAATGGCACTTTTTAACACATCATAATAAAAAATCTGAATTGTGTTTTGAACTGAACCTAAACTGGCACACTCAGAAGAACCATTATATTAATATTACATCTTTAAAAAGGGGTAAAATAGGTGCCCTTTAAACCAACCTCATATTGACATAAAAATACTGACATTTATTCGTCAGGCATGGCAACCCAAATTCAATGTCTGATAGACGTCATAGTGGTAACGTCCACACCATGTCAAGCTGTAACATCATTAGATGTTGATATTCTGTTGATTTTAGGTATTGGAAAGTGACCAAAATCCAACATCAAGCCAACATCTTAAACCAACCTCATATTGACATAAAAATACTGACATTTATTCATCAGGCATGGCAACCCAAGATAGACGTCATAGTGGTAACGTCCACACCATGTCAAGCTGTAACATCATTAGACGTTGATATATTGTTGTTTTTAGGTTGCGCTTGAAAGTAACCAAAATACAGCATCTGTCCCACGTTGGACATTGATGCAGGCCTGACGTTGGGTTCTCGATTTTAATTTCCAAACGAAATGCAACGTCCCACGATGTTAGGGCACAATGTCAATCTAACGTCATGTTGACATCCTGAGCCAGCAGAGATGATTTTTGACACCATGATGATTTTTCGGGTCCTTTTGGAGCCATCATGGAGTGAACATGTTAATCCAGCACATCTTACATTCTTAATAAGGTTGACATTTGGATGATGCGTTGGCCAAAACAACACCTTGAACTCTTCATCATGTTCTTTAAAACGTTTCTTAACAACATGTGCAGTGTAGGGTGGATTATTTTGCTAAAAAGAAGCCAGTTCCACCAGAAACATCACTCTCATTATAATTGGGTTTACCTGTTCTGCTCTGTTTATGTAGCATGTGTTAAAATGATGTCCACATGGCCAAACCCAGGTTTTCCCAGCGGCATATTGACAATTCCATGCCTAGTACATGGTCGTCCATATGATGTAAAAGAAATTATGACTTAACATAGTGAACAGCCTTCTTTCACTGTTTCAAAGTTCAATTTTAATGATCTGATAGACTCTAAACCAGTCTGATGCATGTTTGCCCTCATGATAGTGAAATACAGTAAATAGTACTTACCCTAATACAAAGGAACTTTACATAAAGCACTGGTATTCTTTGAACACGTAATTAGCATAGACATGTTTGGCCATCACAACATTTTTAGGCATCATAAAAAGAATAGGATGGCGGGAAATGCCCTACTTTAAAACAATGTGGATTTACTTTTATAACATATTTAGATATGTTTATATGTATATATTGAACTTGTGCAGGATGATGATGCATCAGCCAATGAATTATTAATAAGCAGCATTTTCTAAAGTGGTTGACATTTTGTAATTTTTACAGTATATATAAATGACTTTTGATAATGTTCTTATTAATATTTATAATTATTTAACTGTCTTTAATGTAAAAGACTAAATCAGCTATTCTATTTAAATGTTATTTTGACAGTTTAGTTGAATAATTGAATAAGTGATAAAGCAGAATTTGACTGAAAGAGATTCTCTAAAAAATTCTAATTATTCTGATTTATATACACTTGCATGTGAATATTTTATTGCCCATATTTTATTTGAAGATATGTCATAAGAGCAATAGTTCACTCAGTTAACCCATAGGTTGTGATAAAATTAAAGTAACTCCATTAATTACAGTAAGAATGACAAGTATAATAATATTCAATTCAATTCATGTTAGTTTCTATAGAGCTATTACAAGGTAGATTGTGTCAAAGCAGCTTAACATAGAGGTTCTAGTAAATTGAGAATGTGTCAGTCCAGTTTTCAGAGTTGAAGTTCAGTTTAGTTCAGTTCAGTGTGGTTTAATATTCACTGCTGAAAGTACAAACACTGAAGATCAAATCCATCGATGTGCAGCCCAAACCATGCAGTCCCAAACCATACTAGCATCAACATTCTTTTTGGCATGGTTCATCTTACCCCAATGGTCAAATACTGTATATACATAAAAATAAATAAATAAATAAACACATAAAAGTGCGAAATTAAACTAAAAAACGTGCAAAACATTAATTGCACACACTGAAATGCATAAATGTATTTGTGCTGTACATATTTTAATAGGAACCAACACAAAACGTTGACGTTCAACATAATACAATATCACAGATCACTTTTTAAAACCTCAAAGCTTTTTATGACTGACGAAATCTGCCAAATGTTGATATTCAGATTACAAAAGTAGTATTGCAATTCACATGAAGAGCGGAGATAAAGGGATTTTGTTCCATGTATGGCTTTGTGTCATCATGTGGCATCTTACAACAGCTTACCCTAACTATAAAACCCCATTATAGTGATTAGCACACTTGGTATTGAGGCACTAATACTTTTAATCAGCTGATCCCAAGTGATTTCAGTCAATTCATTACATCAGTTCCCCCCATACGTGACTGTTCTCATTTAACATCACATATTTAAGCCATTTTATTATAAAAATGTTTCCCTATTTTTAAAACATATTGCTTTGATATCTTATTGCAATCCAGCATTCATGCATATTTGAGTGCGTCTTATGTGTCCAAATACTTTTTGGGGTCACAGTATTGTACATAACACCATGGAAAACAAAGAAACTGGAGTGTCCTAGAACCTCCCTCGCGCACTGCTCAGTGGGTGTAGAATTACTTTTTAGGCAGGGCGCAAGTGCGCATCGTATCGCGTAGTGCACTACAGAGCGTCTTCAGCGCGCGCGCGCTAGTGTGTAAAAACCATCACTTCACCAGAATTTCGTGTGAGAACGGGCTGGTCTAAGGACCTGGGGGATATTGGCACCCTCTACTCGTTCATTCGCACCCACTCTCCTCCCCACACACCCTGTCGGAGCAGTACAGAAGCCCAACAATCAGACAGCTGTCGACTGCCGGCTCAGGGCGCGCGCGCTACATCACCAATGCCGGGAAAGCGTCCGCGCATTCAGCATCTCTCTCGCGCGCACTGACGGACTGCGACTATGTGAAGTAGTGACCGCAAGAATGGACCAAAGGAACTACTTCGCTCTTCTGCTGCTTGTTTTACATGTCCAACTCACATTTGGAGAGTTCTTTCCAGGTAAGTTTGCCTTCTGTTCTCTGCTTTTGACCACTTTGCGAAGGCTTGCGTGAATGCCGTAACCCAAGACGGGATGAAACTTTAATAATTGCGCCTTGTTTATTAATGGTGGTGTTGTGACGGGAGATGCAACCTTATGTCATTGCGAGAGGAATTTGAATCCCGTCCGATTTGGGGTTTCCTTTACTGGTTATTTTGGACTTTTTGCAGTCGAATGATGTCTTTTAATAAAGGATTTGTTTGGTTATTTACCTTAGCATAGTTATATGTGCAGGCGAGATGTTCAAATTTTATACAAAAGACGACTGTTGACTGATTTAAAACATTATTTTAGGGTATAACACATTTTTATATTGTTTCAAGATTTGTATTTGACACCTCAGACTGAATGAAGAAAAGTTTACTTAGTTAATGATACATTAGTACGTTCATAATTAAAACAGCTATAAATGTTGTGTGATTTGTGGTATTTTAATATACATTATCGCGTTTAGTTTGGTGAGCTGTGGAAAACGGCGGTTAAATCTTGAAAAAAAAAACAGTCTGGTATCGAGTGAGGGAATCAGCCACTGCTGCTTTAAAATGGCTGCAGTTCTTCTGTCCTCCGGAGGGTGGCGCTCTGGGCACATCCAAACCCTGAACCTCCGCATCACCGGTTGAATCGGTGGTCGATGGGAACTTGTCCTAGAATGGAAAGATTTCTCCCGTTTCTTTTGTTTTGAATATCGTATTTATTGCATATATAATTTTATTTGTCATAAACTCTCCACAGACCTGAAATAAAATACCAAAAGAGCTAAGTTATTACAATAATGATGCAGCTAATTGATAGGGTTGAATTGATAAAAAATAACAAGTTTTTTTTTCAGAAATTATATAAGGCAGCATAAATAAACATTTAGTTTAACTTTACCTAAAATGATAAGTAAGTCAATTATGTTTTAAACAAAGGTGAGAACATAACTAAATCACAAACAAATAGAAAAGTCAAAGCTTAATTGCTGCCTGAAATAAACTGTGCCAGATTTATAACCTGTGGTGATAAAAAGTTTCTAACACTTGTCCAAACACTTAATTACTGATTTAGAAATTCAAGGCGAAGCTCTAAAAGGTTGTCATAATAATGTGTACTTTACCAGATTTACTCTGTTGCAAGGATAGAAAGAATTGAAACACAGCATCTTCCCTTTATCACGTGACACAATTAAAATCCATGCAAAATAAATAGGCAGAATATGAGTTTGCATGAAGATTGAGTATAGCTGTTTTTTAGTTACATTTATAGTTTAATAAATTTAGTTTTCCACTGTTTGCCTATTAAAACATCACAGATACAGTACATAAATTAACTAGAAACTACAATAGGCAAATGTTAAAACAGTTCAAGGGCCTTGTCTAATGAATCCAGGGGATTTGCTTTATAGAAATATACGCACTTTGTTTATTTGTTTGCCACTTCTCATCTGCTGTTGACCTGTTGAGCAAATACGATGTGCTTCTGCTCTATATCTTTCATGGCTTAACATGTTCATTTAATAAGGCCCCCAAACCAGTGTTTTTAAAAAAATTCAGAGCTTTTTAGTGTCACGTCTGTAGCCTGGCTCTTGTTGCGAGGATAATTTGTGTTCCATTCTATCTACGCTTGTAATTTTGGCAGGGCCAACAAGACTTTCTCTGTGCTTCAGTGAACAGCTTGACAAGTATAGGCCTATCTTTATTCACCGTCTGAGGAAATGAATGCGCGGCTATCAGCCTGAAAAAGACACATCTTTTTTTTTTTGGATGTGACACTATGGTGGTACAGTTGTATATATGAGTTTGGTCATTTTGTGCAATGATAGATATGAAAGTACCATTGTATGATTTTGTTATTGTACTGTGGTACCCTCAAGCTATACAGGGCCAAATGCTCCCATCACATTTATTTCATATTGATGGGTGTCTCTTGTATTTATATTGATGTTTACTTCATTTAAAAGCTTTTTTAGTGTGCAACTGGTTCAGTAGGGCTACACGTTTCATGCCTATGGGCGAAGCGGTTGAGTGTGCTGTAATTAATTTAAAAGTGGCTGTTATCCCTCTGAAAGATTTTTATTTGGCATTTAATTCAATATATTCAGCCGGCAGCAGAGAGACAAAGAAGAAAGAGCTGATATGTCTGACTCTCAGCGTGCCTTGTCATCTTCCTGTCACACTTTCACACAGTCCCCTCTGTAAAAGTTGTCTGTTTTTGTGCGGTGCATATACTGTGATGGTGTATCATCATAGTACCTCGATGGTGTCAGATGGTAAATACTATTGTATATTGGTTACACTTTACCAGTAAAACGTTTAGGTGAACATTTATTTAAAAATAAATAAATAAAATAATTAAGACTTTCGCCTGAAGAAAACATATTAAAGAATATACTGTGAAAAATTCCTTGCTCTGTCATCATTTGGGAAAAAAAAAAGAAAAAAAAATATATACATACACAGTTGAAGCCAGAATTATAAGCCCCTCTGAATTATTCGCCGCCCCCTTGTTTATTTTTTCTCCACAATTTTTGTTTTGTCAACACATTTCTAAACATAATAGTTTTAATAACTCATTTCTAATAACTGATTTGTTTTATCTTTGCCGTGATGACAGTAAATATTATTTGACTAGATATTTTTCAAGACACTTCTATACAGCTTAAAGTGACATTTAAAGGCTTAACTAGGTTAATTAGGTTATCGATTTTTTTATTAATTTCTTTTTCTAGAACAATAGTAAGCTTAACAATATCAAGCAGTATGATTTTTTGAGTTATTTCAGTTGTTAATTTTTTTTCTTCACAAAATTATGCATTTTTTTCTTTAGATAAATTAAAACAAGTACAATACATAAATACAAGGGTAAGTAATAACATTTTTCTGATGCAAATTTAAAGCATTAACAATTTGCAGTGCATTTATTTTGAAAGTAATATCCATATTTTATAGTAAGCAGAGATTTTTGTCCAAAAATCATATGAAACTCCATTTAATTAAGTGTGCTTTAAAACATTTTACTGGATGTGTATATTTTGGAATGCTAGTTAAATGTACTTTAGGTTAACCTAAGCTTGCTTGCAATTAGATATTTATTTCAATAACATGTTTAATTATTTTAGACTTCTACTTTTAAAAAAAATAAAAAATAAAATAAAATACAGTTTTAATAAAATATTTTTTAGCTTCCCATGTGCTCTGTGTTTATGTAATATTTATGGTACTATGGTATGACTATGGTACAACTAATAGTTTTTAAGATCATAAGAAACTTGGCATTGCATATTTTAGGTATTCCCTTGGCATTTAAATGCAAATTAAAGTAGCACTTTTTGACAATTGTTATTACTATTAACAACAACCTTTTTATGCCTCACACTGTGCATCACAACACCCCTTTAACGCTACAGTCTAAAAACATCTCTTGTTCTTTCCACATTTTTGTTAACAATAACATAAGCATGCTTGTGTGTGGATACTTCTTTCAGTAATACTCTTTTACGCTGTGCAACTTTGCTTTATAGATGCCAAAAATGATTAAAAAGTATTGTAGTAACTTCTGGAAACATTTGTTGGGTGCCCAGTGATGACGAAGTTTATTCATCAGGCCTATATATATAGATCCAGCCCCAGGCCCTGTCTAGTTGCACAGCAGCCTGATAATTTATTGCAGGGTCAGTTTAGTTTATCTAACTCAGACGCATCATTTCTTTTTTTATTTGCCTGGCAGAATTTTTAATTTAGTTGAGGTTGCGAGGAGACGCCTATTATTAATAAGAATGATTAATTAAAACTAATGAGAGATCATATACCCTAAGGGAGTTGTGGATTTGTCTTCGTCTCTCTCTCTCTTTGACAGCTCTTCATTTGCAGCTCGCTGAAGTCTCTTATCATCTGCGCTCCGCCAGGCTAATAGCTAATCCAGAAACTACCGGATAATCCAGTTCATTTAGTGTGCGTGCGTTTCTTTGGCTTCTGGAATAAATTTCATATCCTTGAGCATGAGACATACATATGTCCTTATTTCTTATTTCTTCTAATTTTCTGTGCATTGTCCTGTATTCGATGACTGTCTGAAGGGCAGACTGAGTTTCTATGAGTTTTTCTAAGTGTTTACTGTTATTGTGGTCCCACTTTACATTAAGTGGCCTTAACTAATATATTATTACACTGAAATTATTAATTTGTTACAGTGTACTTATTGTGTAAATACATGTTTTTATACTGTACTTACGATTGAATAAATACCTGCATTTAATTACACATTTAATTTATTTCTGTAATTACATTTTTGAACTACACTGTTGACCATATCTTACACCCTAACCCACCCTTAAACCTACCCATACCACCAAACCTTTCCCTAACCCTAACCATATTCCCCACCTCAAGAGCACCACAAATGTTCTGCAATACATTATGAACACAGTTACTTACATTGTATTTATTTTTTTATTTAATTTCATAGTAGTTAAGGCCACTTAATATAAAGTGGGATAGTTGAGAAATTCAGTTATATTGTCCACTTTAATAGATTTAAATGAAATTGATTGATAGATTCATTTGAAATTGAGAGTACTATAGATTTTCTGTTTGTTAGTCAACCCAAACTTGATCAATTTTTTATTATTTTAGGCTTTTTTACCTTCTCCATTTTTATTAATATTATTATTATTATATTATTATTATTATTTCAAAATTCTATTAAATAGCTTTTATTTTCTGTGCTGATGTTGAATTTATTTCTAAAAGTAATTTTAATCTTTACGGTAAGCAGGATCTTTTAGTACTAAAAGATTTTTAAGATATTAAATTTACCATTAAAATTCTATACTTATGTGCATTTATAATGAAATATGAATTAAACACCTGTAGAAGATTCATTATGCTCATATACTCCATGTACAGATGATGAGATGATCTTCTAAATTGCTTTTAAAACCCTTCAAATAAAATAGATTTTAAACGTATTTAATGATAACACCACTGAATATGGTATAACTTCAAAATAAAAACTGAAACATGGCTTTGGGTATGTTAAAAAATATATATTGTGTAAAAAAAAATACTCAGAATTATTCGCCGCCTGTTTATTTTTTTCCTTCAATTTCTGTTTAATGGAGAGATTTTTTAAACACATTTCTTAACATAATAGTTTTAATAACTCATTTCTAAATTTATTTTATCTTTGCCATGATGACAGTACATTATATTTTACTAGATATTTTTCAATATTTCTATACAGCTTAAAGTGACATTTAAAGGCTTAACTAGATTAATTAGATTAACTAGGTAGGTTTGGGTATTTAGGCAAGTTATTGTATGATGATGGTTTGTTCAGTAGACTATCGAAAAAAATATAGCTTAAAGGGGCTAATAATTTTGACATTAAAATGTTTTTTAAAAAATTCTAGCCGAAATAAAACAGAGAAACGAAATGAAATAAAAACAAAAGATAGAAGGATAGAGTGCTCAGCATATATAAGTGCACCCCTCACAAATATATCTTTTAAATACATAAATACATATTTTTAATAGGAAGCTATACAATATTATATTTGTGCATATACATTAGTTAAGTCAGTACTGAAGCCAAATCTGGAGCTAATCTAACAAAATAACTTACGATAACGGTCCAAAAACTAGTGCACCCAAATGTGTATATGTGTATATATATATATA
>CAIGQZ010032248.1:559793-570752 GCA_903798205.1 Danio tinwini | reverse complement strand
ATATATATATATATATATATATAGTATATTGCCTACAATGGAGTTAACTATCTGGCCTGTCATTCATTTATTCACCTCTGCTTTGGTTGGAGATTGAGCTGTTTTGTTGCCGTAGATCGTGAGGCTCAATTACACCGTCATTAAAGAGACACAGGCTCATTTGACGCCCCATCAAATCACTGTCAGTCTTCATGCAGCGCCGTCAACCCAGTGCTCTCAGATTCAATAGAGCAAAGGACAAAAACAGCGAGGGACTCATTTGAATGTGACACCTTACACCTCTCTGTCCTGAGCGGATTTCTATTCATGACCGTAAGTGTCTCAGAGAAAGCATGCTAAGAGCTACCCACTTAGAGAAAACCAAAAAAGGAGAGTGAGGGGGAAATAAAACAGAAAAGAAAACAAAAGATGCTTTTGACTGTAGCAAAGGGTGTTGTGATGCACAGTGTGAGGCATAAAAGGTTATTGTCAATAGTAATCATTGTTAACAAGTCAGGGAGCTTGGAAAATATATACCTGGTGCTGTTATTGATGTCCTGTCACATGTCTGATTGGTTTGGCTACCAACATGGCTTTCAAAGGCAGAATTTAGAGTTAAGTATTTAACAAAATGCTCTGGTAATATAATGCTCTGCTCTGTGGAGATTGTGAATATGCACACTAGTGAGATACAGTACATGCAATAGCTGTATGTACTGTACAGCAAGGCATCGAGTGTTGTAATTTTATAAACAATCATGATTAATAGAGGAACTTGTACAGAAAAACTACAACACCCATAATGCTGTACAGAACATTCCACCAATCAGTCACAGTCAGCAAAGTGTGCATAAAGAGATATTTAGCTCCACCCCCTCCCTTAGATATTTATGTGTGGATATATTTCTATAAGCAACTTTAACTGGATTGTGTTCTATTTCTGCAATATTTTTATTGTCATTTGCAATGCTTCTTGGGATTGTAGTTCTTTAGGCCATTTTACCGGTAGCCATTGCCTTCCATGTTTTTTATGTTTTTTTGGGGGTGGTGTGGGTGAATATCTGGCTGGAGGGTTACCAGTATTCTTCTTCTTTTTCAAAAACAAGGTAAAAATAAAAGAAATAAAGAAAATAAAATACATTGTGAGAACATACAAGTATAATCTTTGCTTCAAATCAGAGTTCAGGTTTAGAATTTTGTGATTCTCTTCATAGCTGGTTTAATTCCTGGCCTATAATGTTTTAAAACATTTTTTTCAATGTCCTTATAGGAAAAATGAATGGGAAAATATTGGTACAAAAATGGTAAATACTTTTACAGAACCAACACTGTTATAAAAATAATGCTCTCTATTGGGTTTGCTGGATATTTACACACTCATAAATGGCATGTGTTTTTATCTTGAGTCAGTGTGTGGAGTAGGGCTGCACAATATTAGAAAAATCTAACATTGCAATATTTTTTATTCTGCGATATAAATTGCGATATGAATACAATTTCACTAGATGAGTTGAAACTATTTGGAAAGCATTTATAATTTTAGATGATTCTGAGATGATTAGGGGATATTCTGTAGGGAAGTGCATAATATATAATAAACAATCTACAAGCATAGATAAATTCAATACAGAAAAAAGATACAAATTAATTAAACAGCCGCATTTTATTGTTTTCCAAGGAGTCGAGCTGCATTCAGGTATACAGTAATTGAATGATCAAATAGAAAATAATACTGCATAGTGTTTGTTTTATAAACAATTCAGTAAAATGTATCGTTGTTAATTTGTCCAAATTACCAAAAGGTACAAATTTTTATGCCTTGCTGCTTTTAAAATTTGTATACAGCCACAGGCCTCAAAAAACACTTGCGAAATGATCAATTATAATTCAGACTCCGCATTGCGTATACTCGCAATGTGACTATCACATCGCTGTATCAATGCTGAAACGATTTATTTTGCAGCCCTAGTGTGTCAATTAAAGAATTATAGTGGAAGGCAATTGTTATTGATCATCATAAGTTGTTATTAGAAATGTTTATGAGAGGATTTAGTTTGAATGCAGTTTGTTTACTGTATTGCTGATGAAAAGCTGCAATAAAGCTTGCCACTAGTCATTTAGCTGGTTTATGAGGCTTATGTGGCCAAATAGGGCTGGGCGGCATGTACAAGAATTTGTATTTTTGAAGGAAAAAAACTGTTTCATATTTCCTTACAGTGTTTACATATTGATACTTTCTTATTTAGGTTTTCTTTCCCTGTTACTTGGGATATACACTCACCAGCCACTTTATTAGGTACACCTGTCCAACAGTCCATTAACGCACATTTCGAATCAGCAAATCACATGGCAGCAACTCAATGCATTTAGGCACGATCTGCTGCAGTTCAAACTGAGCATTAGAATGGGGAAGAAAGATGATTTAAGTGAATTTGAACGTGGCATGGTTGTTGGTGCCAGACGGGCTGGTAAGAGTATTTCAGAAACTGCTGATCTGCTGGGATTTTCAAACACAACCATCTCATCCAAGAGAGAATATCCACTGAGTGGCAGTTCTGAGGACACAAATACCTTGTTGATGTCAGAGAAGAATGGCCAGACTGGTTTGAGCTGATAGAAAGGCAACAGTAACTCAAATAACCACTCATTACAGCCGAGGTATGCAGAAGAGCATCTCTGAATGCACAACACGTCGAACCTTGAGGCACAGCCTACCTGAGTATTGTTGCTGACCATGTCCATCCCTTTATGATTAGTGTACTCATCTTCTGATGGCTCCTTCCAACAGGACAATGTGCCATGTCATAAAGCTTCAATCATCTCAGACTGGTTTCTTAAACATGACAATGAGTTCACTGTACTCAAATGGCCTCCACAGTCACCAGAGTCAATCCAATAGAGCACCTTTGGGTAGTGGTGGAATAGGAGGTTTGCATCATGGATGTGCAGCCGACAAATCTGACAGCCGACAATATCTTTAAGATGTTACTGTGAAATAAACTTTCTCATACCTTCAAATAAATTTTTGGTCATACCGATCAGCCCTAGGCCAAACATCATTCTCAGTGCCAACACAAACATGACAAAATTTCCAGATAATGCATCAATTACACACCTAATAAGCAATCTCTGCTCTTTATTTTGTTGCAGTAGTGCATTCTTTGCTTGTCAGTAAGCACAAAAAAATGCACATTGCAATTGTGACTTCTGAGCTTGTAAATACAAACTCCCCAAGAGGAACCGAACGCAGCAGAAACTCACCGTTTGTAAGCAGGATTGAAGTAAATGGGGCGGAGATGTTCCTCAGAGAGAGAAAATGAGGGATGGAGGGGTTGAGATAAAGAGGATGAGGCTAAGGTTTTCTGGCAGAGGGTTATTCAGGAGGTGGATGTTAGAGAGAAAGAGGAAGGTGTTGGCAGAATGATTCAGACGCTGCAGAGCTGGAGAGCTGAGCAAACATCATATGGTTGGCATTGAGAAATATCCTGTCCTTCTGTTTACTCTACATTTCTCTTTGTGGAGATGATCAACTCAAACAAACCTCTGATACATGACACAGATACACACACACACACACATGTAAGTATTGGTGGTTTACAAGAACTCGCTATAGGCGTAATGTATTTTATAATGTAAAAAACACTAATTATGCACAAATAACTTTCAAAGGAACCCTTTAACAAATTTTAAATGTCATAAGATGCCTATAAAGTTCCCATAAAGCGGTTTGAAATTATTTTTTATTCTGTGTGTGACGTAATTTAAACTGAAACAAGACATGGCGGGGCATATATAGCTCCTCCCATATACAAAAAAAGAGCCAATATCTATATAAGCTAAAATGCCATCCAAACGCTGCTATTTCCACAGAGCTTGTTCTGTTTCTGTATTTGGGCTTCCAAAGAACACAACACAAAGAGAGAAGTGCTTACAGTTTAATTTTAATTATGTTCCAGAGATTTATAAAATAATATATAGCTAGCATTTGACAAAGGAGAGCTTCCAGAATCTCTTACAGTTCAGTGCTGGATTCGGCTAAAAACTCCTCCAACCATAATAGAAGAAGCTGTGGAATGTGAGCCACAGCGTGTAAGTATTTTTATTATTTGTTAAAATTGATCTATTACATGCATAGTTTCAAGCATTAACAGTATGTTGTAGCAAGGACGTGAACAAGGAAGTAAACAACGGGAAATGCTGTTTGGCACCGTTAACAATTTAGCTACAAATTCATATTTATCCGTCAAACCGCTGTAAACACCCACAATCATCAGCAGCGCCGCAGTGTCTCTCTATGTGGCCGCATTCCCTGCGTTCTGCATCTCAAATAATGAACTCGCAAAAGATGAACGTTTCATATTACTTACACATGCTTATAACCCGAATATATATGAAAGACACTTGTCAGATCTGATTCAGGCACAAACTGATACAGCTAACAGATTCTGTGACAGTGCTTGTTTACACAGCGCAAAAGTGCATGCTTGTAGGGGTGTGATGCTTTTCCTGGCGACGTGGAGCTGATCCGCGAATTACAGCACATTATGTTAGCTGACCAATCAGAGCTTCTTGAGGGTGGGCCTTTCGGAGGAGCTAGGAAATATAACATTTTCATCATAGCTGAGTAGCTGTATATAATCAAAGTAAGATATATGCAAAAATAACCAGATTTTTTACAAGTGAAGCATGAGCACACATTGCTTTGCATCTTATAAATACAACCAAGTCTTAAAAATACAGCCTGCACCACCTCTTTAATACTAACATCTAAAAAAATGTTCTTTTAATTTCACAGGACTTTTAAGTCTGTTTTTTAAGTGTTTTGAATTACAATGACATAAGACATGTCCTCATAAACCACCTCAATGTTGCAATACCTAGGCCACACACACATTCACACACACGCGCACACAGTAATTGGCATCAATGAATCCATCAATGCATTCAGTCTAATTGGACAGAGATGAAGAGTGTCTTGAATGTGAGTTTCTTTGATTAATTGGTAATTAAATCTGTTGTTATGAAGACAGATTGCGTGTGGTTGTAAGCGAATCTTAATTTGAATTGCTTTGGAAAGGTGCTGAAGGACCCTATTCTGGTCCGGCTGTTCATTTCTTTATGTGGTAATTATCCAAAATCCAGCTGTTTCTACATTCATCACTGCAAACGAGTCTTTAGCCCTCAGTTTAGTGAGGATTTGTGAGCCTTTTGAGTTTTTTTGTTTGATAAAAGTCACTTAAACCTTGAGCTGAAGGAAGTTTGGGTTGTGTGCTAACAAGATGAACGAGTGTGCAACTTTTGTCTTTTTGAGTGTGTGTTTATGTATCAGTTTATTACTTATTTATTATGTAGGATTTTATGCACATTACCGGTCAAAAGTCTGTAAAATTAAGTTTTAATAATTTTTTTCAGTGTTGTTTGATAAACAAACCTCATTACTTAATTTAAAGGAGACTGATGATGCCCCTTTTAACAAGATAAGTCTCTGATGTGCCTAGAGTGTGTATGTAAAGTTTCAGCCCAAAGCACCCCACAAAAAATGTTAAACTCTCTGAAACTGCCGCTTTTAAGCTTTGGTCCTAATTGTGCCATTTTGGTGACTGTCGCTTTAAATTCAAATGAGATTGTGCTCGTTTTAAAAAAGGGCAGAGCTACAAATCCCTGTGTGTCAGCATAGTGACAGATTCAAAAACAAGACTAACATCCTAAGCTAATGAGGGCGAGATCGTAACTAATAGTTGGAACTTTCCCAATCTGATGACTCTTTCAAAAGGAGAATGTCAATCAGAGTGTTTCTGTTTTTATCAAGTGTGATTATAAAACATCAGTGGCTGGCTATATTCACACACTTTTGCCACACAACTGTGTTTACACCCCTTATAAAAGTCAGTTTTGCATTATAGGTGCCCTTTAACATAAATGTTTTGTTATATTATGAATGTTTTATAGTTACTTTTAGTAATTAGCACCTTTCACACATACAGACATACAGACCTTACCAGCCAGCAATTTTCTGGGAAGGCAATATGTGTGAACAGGCCCTTTTTGAAAACGCTGGTAAATTTGTTACGCCAATTTTCCGGAAAGAGAATTTGTAACATTACCGGTAATTTGCCGGAATGCTGCTCTGTGTGAACACAGAAGGAAAATTGCTGGAAAGAGCGCGTGCACGATTAGAACGTGCTGATGTTAGACGTCTACCCCAGCCAATCAGAACATTCAGACACATTCACATCTGAGATGTTTATGAAAAAAAAAGCCTTTGAATCTTTATCGAGACACATTCAGCTGCTAGTTGTTAGTCAGATAACGTTTCTCTGTTCATTATTAATGTCAACTGTGTAAAAAATCATTGATAAAATGCTAATGATAAACTGCTGTTTGCTTACCTTCAAGCTCTGCTTCAGTTGCTTGATAAGTGTGCACGTGAAGTGAAGGAGTCCTCCAATGAGCGCCTGCACTCACACATATTATGTACATCTCGACATCAAAAGTGTTCCTCCATATTTCCGTCGAAGTTGTTAACGATATTTATCCATCCACAGACTTTGAAATGTAGTCAAGTGTGTAAACATTCAGCTGTGGTTCGCGCTTCTGCCTTTGGATGTCTCTGGGACAAAGCAGCTGCTTGAATGCCAAAGCTTTAAATAAAAGTGAAACCATCAACAAAAGCCTGACCCCTTCTATGTTTACAAATACAAGCGCAGCCGTTTATTGGTCATTTCTGGTTAATTATGTCAGAATTTACCGGTATTTTGGAATGGATGTGTAAATGGTCCTTTCCGGTAAAAATCCGGAATGTCCTCGCATGTGTTAACAGTGTTTTTTTAATGTACCGATAAAGTCGTTCCGGGTAATTTACCGGATATTTACTGGTATCACTGTGTGAAAGGGGCTAATGTGTCCTTGAACAATATGACTCTCCTGACCTTAAAACATGCCTGATAGGAGAAAGTATTTTACCTATTTAGTATGCGCACACATTATCGTCCTGTCAATATTATAATTAATATAATAAATAAAGAACCTCAGCCATTCAGACTCATGAGATGAAGTCAGACCCTTGTAAATCACTGTTTATCCAAGCCCCTTTATTAGCCATTAGAAACCCAACTGACTGCCATGTTTTGCCCCGCACCACGCAGTTGATCCACAGTAGGAAACGTGTGGGCAAATGTAATGAGATGAAGTACTATAAATTGGCTGATCCAGCACTGTACTGAAAATGCAGTGCTTTTGTTCTGCGGTTTGTTTTACTGTGTCATTGTTCCCCCTCACGCTGCTTCTCAATGTCTGAAAACAGCTGCCGGCACTTTGCTATTTCATCCACCTGTTGTTCGGGCTTTCTGTTCGCAAGAACTTACCTTTGTAATTCTTTATCAAAATGTCCAGCATTTTGTCCTCTAATATAAAAAAACCTACTTAACTCTGAAATGTGTCACATTATACTCTGTGAGTTGACAGTTCGTGACTTTAATTGTTCATATAAACAAAGGAGCGAGTGCTTAGTGCTATTTTCATTCACCTGTTGTTCAGGCTTCCTACTGTATTTGTGAGAACTTACCTTTGATAGTTCTTGATTTTAATTTTTTTTTTTGCTGTATTCTATTTTATCTTGTTTTTATTTAAAAATTTTAGTGATCAAAAATATAAACCGTGCTTAATTAAAATCATGAAACTTGTTCTATTTAACAAAATATTATGAAGAAAAATGTTTATGTCAGTAGCCTGAAATCATTCATTCATTAATTTTCCTTCAGCTTAGTCCCTTATTTATCAGGAGTCACCACAGCGGAATGAACCGCCAACTATTCCGGCATATGTTTTACGCAGGGGATGCCCTTCCAGTCGCAGTACTGGGAAACACCCATACACTCTCGCATTCACACATGCACTCATACACTATGGCTAATTTTCTTTACCCAGTTCACCTGTCTTTGGACTGAGGAGGAAACAAGAGAACCCGGAGGAAACCCAAACTCCACACAAAAATGCCAACTAGCCCAGCCAGGACACGAACCAGGTACCTTCTTGCTGTGAGGTGACAGTGCTTACCATTGAGCCACAGTGCTGCCTAACCTAAAATTAAAATAAAAAATTTAAGTTAAACTGCACTTGTGATCAGCTCTTGGAATAATATTAATGCATTTGAAAATTCTTTTTCTGGACTTTGATTGTTAAAATGGGTGTCACGGTGGCGCAGTGGGTAGCACGATCACCTCACAGCAAGAAGGTCACTGGTTGGATCCCCAGCTGGGTCAGAGTTTCCTCAGGGTGCTCCGGTTTCCCCCACAGTCCAAAGACATGCGCTATAGGTGAATTGAATAAGCTAAAAATGGCCGTAGTGTTTGTGTGTGAATGAGTGTGTATGGGTGTTTCCCAGTGTTGGGTTGCAGCTGAAAGGGTTCCACTGATGGTTCGTTCCACTGTGGTGACCCCAGAATTATAAAGGGACTAAGCCGAAAAGGGAATGAATGAATGATTGTTAAAATGCATTTTATTAATCAAAAAACATGCCCACTTACTTAAAACCATAAATCTTATTTAATTTACAAAAAATTACGAAAAAAGTTTTAAAAACATTTAAAAACCCAAAATGTTTTATCTTTTTTTTTTCAAATTAAACCTAAATTTTTAATTAAACCATATTTTTTGGGAAGGTTACTCAGAAGATATTTTGAGCTTACACATGTAACATATATGAAGGTATCAGAACTTTTATTAGAAAAAAACAGTAAAATGCTGGCAGCATGATGCTCAGATCCGCTCAATTTTTCTGCTCTTTTTTATTTTGAGTTCTGTTTATTTTTTCAATTTCTTTTAAGTTTTAGTAATCAAAAGCATGTCCACATATTTGAAATCATGAAACATTTAATTTAACAATTTCTGAAGAAAAAAAAATTAATATTAGCAATCCTATACAGGGCTTGAAATTTCGACCTTTTTGGTTGCATATGCGACCAAAGTTTAATATATTTAGGAGCATTTTAATATATATTTAGGAGCATTTGTGAGAGTGCATAAAATTGTTTCTGTGCGACCAGTTTTTACTGCAAAATGTTCACCGCATGCGTGTATTCACAGAGAAATTCATGCAGAATCTTTGTTCCAAAAATGCAGTGCTCAGGAATGGTTTAAAACAGTTGTCATGTAAACTTGCAGCAGTAAACTAATCCCGCAATGCCTGCCCTGCCTTCAAGCTCTTCTTATTGGCCCACTGCTTTAGAACCGAATGTGGATGGATTGGTTAATATTAGCTGTCAGTCACTCAGTTCACAGGGATGAACTCATATTCACACACACACACACACACACACACACACACACACACACACACACACACACACACACACACACACACACACACACACACACACACACGCACACATTCACTACTGCCAATTTAGTTAATCCAAATCACCTACAGTGTAGCACATGTCTTTGGACTGTAGGGGAAACTGGAGGAAACACACGCCAACACGGGAAGAACTTCTCACATAAATGCCGGGACTCAAACCAGTGACCTTCTAGCTGTGAAGCAACAGTGCTGACCACTGAGTCACAGTAATTGTTTTACGTATGTTCAATCCATTTAAATGTGTAAAAAACATTAATTTAGCTTAATCGATTTGTGTTGGGACAACATGAACGAATTGTGTGGAACCCTGCATTTTTTACAGTGTTTTTTACAACATTCACAAAGACAACAATCCATACTGCATTTTGATTATTCATATACAGCACTACTTTTACTTTATTCATGCAAAATTGATAAAAGTCATCCAAATTCAGTGACATTCGACATTATACACCTTCCATTTTTATTACTGGAATCGCATTTCTGCCCCTGTTTTTAGCATTACAGAAATCACAGGGCCCTACAAAGGAGTGAGTGCAAGAAAACGTGACCAGGAAACTGGCAAGGGCAGAGATATTTGCAGAGCACAGCGACCCAAACATAATGAACTGGGCGGCTCTTATGTCAAGACTCTGTCAGAAGTCAAGGGAAGGGAGAGAAGAGTAACAAGACCCCACATGCATTCATTCTCCTTACATTTCCTTCTCCGGAGACACCATTAACCTTTAAGGGCCGTGCTGGACATCCAACAGATACTTGTGGCAATTTGAGAGGGAGGCTTTGTTCCCCTGCGGAAGATTAAAACGCTTTTAATTGGTGTGGTTAATGGTGATTTGCTGGAGTGGATTCACGCTTTGGTGCATTATTTGGATGTTGTGAAAAGGTCATGCACTAGCGCTGTGTGTTAGAGGATGAGAGGAGGCTGAAGTAAAGGGTTTAAATGAGAGGACGAGAGAAAGGTGCACACTCTTAATCTGCACTCTTTGAAATGTATCGTGGGCAAGCTAACTAGATAAAAAAAAAGAAACATTGCGAGGTGAAGAGTTGGATAATTATGGATCAGCGTGTGTGAGAGAGGTGCTTTCTCACTTGTTTTTTTACATGCAAATTAAACATTGTCTTGTAGAGAGGAACAAAGCTTTTTAAAGTTTTTATTATTAGTTTTATATTAATAATTATAGGCCACATGGTGGCTCAGTGGTTAGCAGTCACCTTACAGCAAGAAGGTCGCTGGTTCGAGTTCCGGCCAATTGGCATTTCTGTGTGGAGTTTGTATGTTCTTCCCGCGTTGGTGTGGGCTTCCTCTGGGTGCTTCCCCCACAGTCCAAAGACATGCGCTATAGGTGAATTAAAATAATTAAATTGGCTGTAGTGTATGTGTATGATTGAGTGTGTTTGAATGTTTCCCAGTACTGGGTTGAAGCTGGAAGGGCATCCGCTGCGTAAAACATATGCTGGATAAGTTCACTCCGCTTTGGCAACCCCGGATGAATAAAGGGACTAAGCCGAAGGAGAATTAATAATAATTTAATAATTAATTATTAATAATTATTTAATCATTAATAGTTTAAATTAATTTATGTAAGAAAGAATAAATTAATGTAAATATCTAGAATTGTAAT
>CAIGQZ010032248.1:528149-543928 GCA_903798205.1 Danio tinwini | reverse complement strand
CCCTGTTTCACTGCAATTGAGAAAATGAAAGTAAACTCTATTTCTCTCACTCTCTCGCTGTGGCCCGTTTGACCTGCTGGCGTGACTTTTCCTCTCCTCTCGGCTGTTACAATGATATTTCTGGATACAGACACGAGCGCATGTCTGCATAGGGGGTTTTTCCACCGCATCTGTCATAGATCAGCTGTTATCGCCTCTGCCGTTTATCAGTGTCACTCATCGGTGAACAGTGCCAGAGCGACAATCGCAGCCCTTTCTGTTGAGCATGTGACCAATCACAGGGCTGTAAGAAAGAACTCGCTAGACAAAGCTCAGAAATTTGCAGGATATTTACATTTGTTTATTTGTTATAAATGCTCATGTGGTTCTGTGCATGCACTTGAGTTTTTAAAGGTACAGTTTATATATCTGACTGTTTGTATTAAAGGACAAAATTGTAATACAAATAGTATATAAATTTTAAAACAAGAAGAAAATATAAAACTGTGTATGAAAAGCATTGTCAATGCACCGTGATGCACCGAGATATCGAATTGACCGAATTGATGGCATGATAATTGGAACCGAACCAAACCGTGACACCAGTTTAGGTTCACACCTCTAATATATATGGTGTGGCTGCCTTTGAAAAAGATGAATTATATATATATCCAGCATATTAGAGAAAATATCCCTTATATGCAGTGATCCTTGGCCATTAATGAGTTTTTTCTCTCTTTTTCATAGCTGTAAGAAGTCAAAGGGAGAACTTTTTGAACGGTAGACTTAGAAAGCATTTCTCATAACTTAGGTGAATTTTAAGATAGAGCCATTCATCATTCTTGTCATTTTTGTCTCGAACATCTGTGTCTTTTGGGCTGGTGGACATGTTTTTTGCCTTTGACGTACTCACAGAACCCCATTTTATTCTCACTGCGGATCTTTATGCTGTCCGTCTGCCAAGAGAGAGAAGATACACACTATATTTTAGTTCCCATATAGTTCTGCTTTGAATAAAAAAAAAACAAAATGATATCTCTTACAAAATATGTTCAAATGTGCTGTAATTGTGCTGTGATCCTGATAAGTGGAAATTCAATGCTTGGCCAATCCAGAGAAAAGCATTATGGGTGATTTAGTTCTCGGTTCAGCCTGCCTTGCTGAGATATATTACCCAAATGACTGTGGATGTGTGAGGTGCTCTTGAGATATAGGAGCTGACAGCAAGATATCTGTCCCATTTAAGGGTTGGCTTGTTGTGCATTAAACTGTATGGTTGGGATATCTGAAGATGTAGCTGAACACACAACCTTCGACAGACCTCCTCAGTCGTCCTCGCTTCAGCAAACCGCTAGTTGATTGGAAAATTGGAGCATTTGGTGGAAGTAAATGGCAAATTTTTTGTTTATTTTTGGTATAATTCACACACACCTCTGGTTTATTATTCAGTTAATCACATTGCTGTTTGATTAGGAGCAGCAATGGGGCAATTGATTTGTTTCTAAATCCAAAGAATTTTTTTTATTATTGTTTATGTGGATAATTGTGGGTAGTTATCTAAAAATGGTTATTGATTGATTCACGCTTTGTAGATTCTTGTTTTTCATATTTGTTGAACTTGTTATTCTTGATTATCTTGTTCCATTGTTCCAGTAACCTCCAAAAACAAAAACAACAAAGAAAAAAAACAACATGGTATTACTAATATTGGATATATACATGCAGTATACTTGCACATTATTTATTTGTAAACATAGATGTATATTATGTTAGGCTTACATAATTATACAGTATGTCAGTGTGAAAGTCACTGGAAAAGTTACTTTTAACCTTTTAAAGTCTATGCTATTTTGGGATTTCCGCCTGGATTTTGCCTACCCAAATTTAAAAGCTTCCCAAATCCACATGCAGAGGTGTAAATGCAAAAATGTTGTATCATTTTAAAGAAAACCCTTTGAATTTTCATAAAACACTATTGAAAGTGTTTAAAATAACTGTATTTGTTGTCTGTGTTATAATAAACCTAAAAAAGAGGCAATTTTTGTATTTTTTTTATAAACTCAAATTTGAAAGTATACCTTTTAGGTTCTGTGTGGTCTATGTTGCTGTAAATAATTTTGGTGGTTCCTGCACATGTGTGTAATCAGAGGAAAAAAAGAAAAATGTCTCTACCATAATCTATGCAAAAGTTATTGTATTCCAACTGATGAGAGGTGCTATACCATTTTTTAATGTATTTTATGAAAGCCTTCCATATCCAAATGCATTGCTATAAATGAAAAATTCCAGTGTAATTGAATAGAAAACCCTTTGGATTTACATAAGAAACTACTAAAAGTAATAAATACTATTTGATATGTTTTCTGTTTTATTATGAACCACTTCAACATTGGGCGCTTTTTTTTTTTTCTAAAATGCTTTTTTGAAAGGTTGTAGATTATCTGTTTAGAGAATTAGACTACTGCAGACAGTTCTGCTTGAAACCAGCAGAGAGCAGCGAACACTAGGAAAAAGAATTTTATCTCTATCATGAATTCTGACAAAACTGTTGCAATTCAACTGAATACTGGGAACATAACTTTTTGATCATTCATATTAAATAGTACATATTTGCTCTTGCTTAGTTTTAGATGATAATAACTATAGGAACATGAGTTTACATTACTTATTTTATCTCCTTTCCATTTTAGGCATCATAACATTATATTAAAATTAGTCAATGACTATAAGATATGAAAATAAACCAATGTTCGGGTATCCAGTATACTGTGTATTTAAGTGTAAATAACTTTTGTACAGTAAAATAAAAACCAAAGTGATGCATATGTGCATAAAATATAGCTTCTACAATCTCAAATGGAGCCACTTCTGGGGTGTTGCGCAACCCGCAACCTTTAAAAATTAAAGGGACGTTGATGACGTCACCGGACCCGCCACCGGGTCCGCGGAGTTTGACTGGTAACCAATATGCTATATTATCTTAAGCCCAACCAAGATGAAAAAACAGAAAAATAAAACACATATAATTTAATTCAATTCATCTTTAATTCTATAGCACTTTTACAGTGTAGATTGTGTCAAAGCAGCTTCACATCGAATATTATAGTGAATTGAAACCGTGTCAGTTCAGTTTTCAGAGTTTAAGTTCAGTTTTGTTCAGGTCAGTGTGGTTTAATATTCACTGCTGAGAGTTCAAACACTGAAGAGCAAATCCATTGATGCACAGCTCCTTAAGTCCCGAACCATGCAAGCCAGTGGCGACTGCTGCGAGGAAAAAACTTTACCAATTGGCAAAAGTGAGGGATAAAAAAACCTAGAGTGAAACCAGGCTCAGTTAGGCATAACCATTTCTCCTATGGCCAAATGTCTTGTGCAGAGCTGCAGTCTAGGCGACGGAGGCTGGAGAATGCTGGACGTCCATCATGGAGAAGCTGCAGGTGGAAATGGTCACCGGCTGGTGTACAGGCTGGCCCTTTAAATAACACATGACTTTCCTTAAATGTTCCTCAAAAGGTTTTAAGGAAAACCAGTTATCTACCCCACCAAGAAAAAATGGATTGCATTTCTTAACTCCTAATGTCGCTAGTTAACACACTCATTGCATTTTTTTAAACACATTCCATAATTGCTAAAATATCAAGCTCTACCAAATGGTTGATATGTCAGTTTATGGTAAAAGTACAATGGTTAATACATATACTATAAAAATCATAAAAATATGAAGTGTAAGACCAAATTATTTACAAACATAATCAAAATAAAACATTTTTGAATAAATTTTTTTAAGTATGCCATTAAATATTTCAGATTCTGATTTAACACGTTTTTTGTTGTTGTTTTTTCAAGTGTAGTAATGAAACAGGATAATGTTTATTTTTTTTTGTAAACCAACAATGCTGTGTGTGTAAACCATTATTTAAAACAGTTATTCTTTTAATGATCATTTAAATTATAATTTAATTTTAAAGTCATTATTATTTAAAATAAAGTCATTATTTAAAACAGTAAAAATATGATCAAGCATTTGGTAGAGCAGGCAGTTTTTTTCAGTACTTGTTTTATTTTTATTTTTATTTTTTGCCTCAACATTGTAATATGTTACTTTTATTCTGTCTACAATATAAAAGTTTAAGGTCAGTAAGATTTTAAAATGTTTTCTATTCTGTTGACCAAGACTGGAATTAACCCATCTAAAGTACAGTAAAACACTTAATATTCAGAAATATTACAACTTATCAACTTGTCCAGCATATGTTTTACGCAGTGGATGCCCTTCCAGCTGCAACCCAAGACTGGGAAACACCCATACACACTAATTCACACATACACTATGACCAATTCCAATTCACCTTTACAGCATATCTTTAGACTGTAAGGAAAACCGGAGCACCCTAAGGAAACCCACGCGAACACGAGGAGAACATTCAAACTCCACACAGAAATGCCAACTGACCCTGCCCAGACTTGAACCAGTGACCTTCTTGCTGTGAGGCGACAGTGCTAACCACTGAGCCACCATGTCACCGCATATAATTTTCATTGTTATATATATAAATATAAATATTTGAAGGATAGTGCTTAGTTACACATTCAGTTTAAAATATAAAAATCAGTGTGTTAATGTTTGTTACAAAAGAAAAAAGATCTGTATTCTACACTTAAGCATGTGATGAGCTATCTAGCGTTCTACTCTAGGCCCAAAAAGCACCTGGCTCTTCCTTAACAGCAGATTTATAAAAGTTACAAGAAGTTCTGCAATATCCAACTCTTTCCTTCCTATGTGGTGACTGATGAGGCCTTCAGAGACTCGTGTGTGTGTGTGTGTGTGTGTGTGTGTGTGTGTGTGGGTGTGTGTGTGTGTGTGTTAGCAATTCTGTTTCAGCAAATACAAGTGTTTTTGCCATGATCAGCAGAGTCAAGATTTTTTATAAGGGTGTTTGTGCGTACTCAAGAGTGTGTTCCTAAGTACCTATTTTATTTAAAAGGAAAAGTACTAATCGCACGATGACGAGTCACTTAACAGGGGTACGAATCTAAACTGCTAATTAATTTGGTGTCTAATTGCAGTGTAATGAATTGCTTGTTAGGCAACACTCCTTTGCTACGGCAAGGTCGTTTACAACTAAAGGCAGAAATGGAGGACAGGGTATGCTCTTGTGTGAGTTAGACTGTGGTTAGTATACGCTTCATACTCACGGGCTGATGCCTTGTTCCCTTCTGACGTCAATTAGGTTTTTGTTTGCAGGCAACAGCGCTTAGCATGGATCATCTGTGTGTGAGCGTGCATGTGTCATACCTGTCCAAACCCATAAAGCCACTGCTAGGTGTTTATAGGAAGTCTGCAGCCTATAGCGATGCCTCAGTGGCCCTTCAGTCATTCTCTCTCTGAGCGGGACATGACCTCTTTTATGCTCTGCACAGGGCAGAATTAACCCCGCTGTGTCTGTATCTATACGTGTGTATTCGACACACTCAATATGACAAAAAATGAAACTATTGTATTTTAAAAACACCATGTAATCATGAAATTAAAAATTTGTATATATATTTTTTAAATGTGGTAGTGACAAAATAAACTTGTTTAAAACAGAATGCATATTTTGGTGCATCATTTTCTTGGGACTTAAATGGCTGGACATACTGGAGGATTTGAAATATCCTTTTTTTATATAAAGAAATCAGTAGACTACATTTTAAGTTAGTAACCTGAACATAAATTTCATAAAAATGTAACTTTAGAACTAATTTGTAATTATTGCGAAATGAGCATATCATACATGTTAAGATCACCAGCGATCTCACGGCTGCGGATCACTGGAGAAATATACACACACCACTTTTACGAACTACAATTCCCAGCAGGCACCTCGCACACACCAGTTCCTGTTTCCCACTGATTACACACACAGCCGGAGGTTTGTTGCTAGATCAGATATGGTTGCAGCCAGAAGTTAATGAAAATGATTTATATTATTAATTAAATTTCCCATTATTTGTATTTTATTAATCTCTACTCCCTCCCCAACTCTAAACCCAACTGTCACAGTAACATAAAAGCAGTAGTCGTACTGAGAGTATTATTGCTGTTATCTATTAAATTACCCAATAAATTGTATTTTTTTACGTCTACCCCTAACCTAACCCTAAACCCAACCATCACAGTACTGTAAAAATATTAATTATTGTTATACAGTGTCATAAAAAGGCTGCTTTATTGATGTGCATATCGCCTTTCCAGCTGGCCGTGTATCTATCTAGACTTATGGATCATATGGACTTATGGATCATTATGGACTGATTTCATGGACTATAAAGACAGCACACACACACTTCGTAGCTGAGTGTTCTTCACTGTTATTGTAGCATTACGAAGCATTGATCTAATCTAGTAATTCCGTGTTTGATCCTTGCGTGGTTTTTTCGTTATTGATTCTTTGCTGTCTGTAGCGACCACATGCCTGATTTTGACTATGATATTGGGTTATATGTATGCTACTGTTAAAAAAGCTGCACGTGGATCCTCAATACTGTTGTCCAGCATCCCCACAGTTACGTTACCAAGCTGAATTTTCAACGAATTAGATGGCTTATTTCATTTTATTTTATTAAATTGTTTGTATATTGTTATTTTGTTATTTTTATTTTTAAATTAACTTTTTATATGTTGCTCAATTTACTTTTTAATTTACTTTCAATAAAAAATCTGTATTTTTATGTCCTTTACTGTTATTTTTTTCTTTCTCTCGTTTTTTTTTTATCTGTTCATCAACTGTTAATGTAGAAACCATTTAAAAAACACATTGTCTGTAAAAAATTAAAATAATAAAAATATAACTATTTTATATATTATAAAATAATGGAATAAATTAAACAAATTTTGTGCATATAATTTTTTAACCATTTGCCCTCCTAATATTGATTTAAAATAACTTTCCTGCCTTCTTTCTGCAGTATCTCTTTTTAGATGACTTGCTTACTTTTACATGGGTGGGATCAGCCTGTCACTCACTTAAGATTCACCAATAGCAAATCACCACCATCCAATCAAATCCCCCTGGACAAAATCAAGTCCTGCCCTACATTTTCTTTTTCTCATTTGAGATGTCACTTGCTATATATGTCAACATAGAGCCTTTACACCTTTAGTTTCATGCCGACTTTAATAGCGTTTCAAGCAATAAGTGTAAGATTCAGCAGAAGCATTGGACCATGGCCAGCCAGATACCGTCCTGCAATGATTCCACTAAAGTGAAGCGCTAATAGAGCGAAGTTATTTCCACAGAGATCAGCGGGACTGGTTCTGGATCAGTGTTCCACGTTTGGCTGAGATTGTGAATCTGTGGGTTGGAGAAATCTGCTGTCTGCTCTGTGTCATGGGAAAGATACTGTAGGAGTGCTGAAAAGAGCGAATAATAATAATAAAGAGTACTGAGTGTGTACTTTTGAATTGGATGGCTGAGTTCTTTAGAAGACTATTTTAATAAAAACAGTACCATCTGTACGATTGTAACAGTCTCATCTTACACGATTGTGACCCTGGACAATAAATGTTGCACGGGTATATTTTTGCCAATAGCCAAAAACACAATGTATTGGTCAAAATGATTGACTTTTTTTATGCCAAAAAGTATTTAGAATAGTAAGTAAAGATCAACTTCTATTAAGACATTTAGTAAACTTCCTACTGTAAATTAGTAATGCACATTGCTAAGCAGCCAATATTTGTATCTATGCCAACAGTTGTCCAGTCAAGCCATTCATTCATTCATTCATTCATTCATTCATTTTCCTTCGACTTAGTTCCTTTATTCATCAGGGGTCGCCATATCAGAAGGAACCGCCAACTTATCCAGCATATGTTTTACACAGTGGATGCCCTTTCTGCTGCAACTCAGTGCTAACCACTGAGCCACCATGTGGCCCAAAGCATTCATCAAAAAGATTATTTATTCAGCTTTCAGATGATGCATACATCTAATTTTCAAAGCAAATATGACTATGATTGGTTTTGTGCCCATAATTGCAGCCATAATCGTAAATCACAATAATCATAAGTACTGTAACTACCACACATACTGTACTAAAATGAAGCCTAAGACTTCTATGATGTGTTATGCAAAACAAAAATGAAAAGACCTTTAGTAAACATACTGTACAGATAATATGATTAAGAAAAAAACACCAAAACATGCATTACTTGTATTATATTTTACATTACTTTTTTAATTATATGATTCATTTCTATGTAAACATCCCACATTTCTTCCAATTGTGCCTGTTATGTTACTCCAGTGAAACCATAATAATAGCAGGTGATTTGTGGATGCCGCGGTCACATTAGAGTTTGAGCATGCAAAATTCTGTTGTACGGTTCTGCTAAAGGTGGCGAGATTAAACAAGATTAGACATAAAAAAAAAAACGAGCAATTCGTCCATAATTTAAATTTCTGTACAGAGAGGTCATGTTTTGATCTTCAGTTGGTTTCATGCAGTCACGTGATGCGCAGATCAGAGTTTACCAAGCAACACGAGCTTGCGTTTCCGGTCTGACACATTTACATGTGCATGAATGGAAGTCTCTGGGGTGAAAAGTGCAGTGTGATCAAGGCTTGAGAAACCTGATAAACTAATTGTTTTGCCACCATTTTTCAGCTGTTGTCAGTGAGTACGTTTACATGTACATTTTGCAACAGGATAGTCTATGCATACACAGCTGTTTGACACTATTCTAAGTTTTTACCGAGTCAGTGAAGGACCACAGACACCCGCATCACAAAATGCAGAGGCTTTTTTTCCCCATATGGCGTGCGGTATTACAGTAAACTCTATTAAAACAACACTCTTCCAGCAGTTCATATGCGCATCCAATATCTCTTTTGTCAGTGGGGGCATGCGTGAAAGGTCCCTGAATGAAATTGAAAGTGCCAAACTGCAGTTAAATTCGACAAATAAAAAATTAAACGCTCGAAATAACATGAAATCCTGGAGGAAATGTTGATAGCGCTGTGATGCAATGACGTTAATCAAATAATGGGTTATAACATTTAAAACGGGATCATAAAAGGAACATTCAAAAAGTAAACACCTTAATCATATTATTGTTTTATTCAGATTAAGGCAAATAATTTGATTACTGATGTCCATGTAAACATAGTCTGTGTTGTGGAGAATGGCAGCAGTTTTATTTGCCTTTAAACCAGCTGTTTAAAGGCAATTTGTACTAATATCCAAGACTTGTGAATAGATGATGCCAACCGTTCAAGGACTTCATGGACAACACAAAATGTTAAGCAATACACCTCACTGAAAATATACACATAGATATCACCTTTTTTAAAAAGACATTATATATAAACACAACTCCTTAACTTTCTGATTTTGACTGTAGCGTAATTACGTGCACCTTTTGTAAAGCTGCTTTGGAACAATGATCATTGTAAAAAGTGCTATACGAATAAGCTTGAATTGAATCAAACTGTAATGAAAAAAGTAATCTGTAATGAAGAAATATTAGAGCACTTTACAACAGCTTCTCACTTGATTGACATCACTGTTTAGTGGTCATGTAAAGAACATTGTTCAGTAAAAAGCATTTGCTCAAGCTTGTGCAGCTTTGTGTTGTCTTTTGGTCCAAGCTAATAAATGGTCCGTGCAGTTTTATTCAGCATAGGCTTTTTGTCTTTAAAACAAAAGATATGGGGCGATATGATACCGTTCCTTTTCACGCTTACCAGCTGACTGCTTCCCTCCGTATGGGCGGCTTTACTGCAGTTACCAGTTTGTCGGGTAGCTCGACATGTACGTTGGCGGACTTGAGATGCAGGGAGAAGTTGACCATGACATTAAGGTTCAAGTCCAGTGAAGAATATTCCAGAAAGTGGGTAAGACAAAAACGGAAGCCAAAAAATAAAATAAACAAGTAAATAACAGAGTGAGAATGTGGTAAAATCTGAAAGTGTGGTAAAAATCAGAGAGCTTTACTTTTTATGGATTGTTTTTAAAAATACTGAGGTTGGGTTTAGGTAAGGGGTGGGTGGGTCAATCGGTGCTTTTTAAAATGCTTTTGGTTGGGTTTAGGGAAGGGGGAAGGTGGGAGGATTGGTCGGTTGGTCAGTCAGAAAGTCAGTCAGTAGACAGCGTCCTCTGATGGATTTACGTGAGAACAGCAAATGCGAGTGGCACTCGAGAGAGAAATTTGAGATATCACAAAGCGTACACAGCGCCCTCTAGTGAAAAACAAAAACTGCAAAAAAACTTAGCTCCTGGGACGTATTTGGTGCTGTCCAGAAATATATATAGAGCTACATGATCAGAATGAGCCTGGGGTTGGTATTAATTCTGCTTTTGGTGCATTTGGCAATGCATCTCATATCATAACGCCATTGAAAAACAGCAGTGGCCCCAGTGTGACCTCTAGGGGTGAAACGGATCACTGTTGATCCGTGATCTGTATGAATCACAACTCACGGTTCGAAACGCACGTGACCCGCGGATTAATAATTTATTTTTAACTTGTCGGTTAATCCAACATTTATAAACATTGCAGAGAGATCGCCTTCCGCGCCATTCAAATCTCGTGCATGAAAGCATTTTGGCTTCCCTGTAAGATATATTGATGACAGGAAAAGTTGTGGTGGGACCACGGCTTAATTTGACACCTTAAAATGGCACCTCATTTTACAGATCTCCCTCCTCAACCGCTCTCCTACCCATCCGCTTTTCACTTTCACTTTCTTCCGCGACTCCCCAACCCTCTTCACTTTCGTCCGCGACACTTCCGCCCCACTCACTTACATCTGCTACAGTCCTCCGCCATCCACCGCCCCCACCACCCCTCCCCCCCCCCCCCCCAGATCACGTTTAATGAAACACGACGCTGATAAATGTTTGATGCTGTTAAAAGCAATTACATGTGTAACCAACAGATGCCGACAAACAACCATCAAAATTATGTCACTGAATAGGTTTTTAAAAATAATACACCTACAGTATAACAAAACATGACGTTTTATGTGTGAATTGTTGAATCATTAATTAAAGATAAATATGATCTGTTGTACAAGATGTTAGATTTTTATATTTAGCATTATCAGCAACAGTAGCAAAGGTCATTTCATTTTGAATACTTTTCTTTTTTCAACTGGTTCTTTCTTGATTTTTATTTTTATTAACATTACAGGTTGTTAAAAGCAATGTTTTTTGCAGTAATATTTTTATATAAATGGAAAGCAAATGACATTTGTCTCCTCACTTTTTTGCTGATCTGAAAAATGGTCCGATGCGTGACAAAAAAACCGTAGTGTGATTCAAACTGCAGATTTATGATCCGTTACACCACTAGAGACGTCTAACAAATTTTAGATGCACCTACAGTAAAAAAAATCACAAAATTTGATCATTTAGTCATAATATGTAGCCATGTTTTGTCATCATAAAATTAGATATGCTCATCATAAAGCTCAGCCAATGCATGTTTGTTTATGTAGGCTATTTTCTATTGTGCCTTCAGCTACCTATATAGCAGTGTATTATTCTTAGCTCTATTTAACATATTTTTCCATATCTAAATCCATTCCCCTGAATTCCACAGTTTCCCCCCACCGTCAGCGACCAAAATCGGGAGAACGTGTGACAGACTCCATGCGGACTTACAGTTGTGCTGACAGTGATAGTACTGTTTACCTAACTGTGTGTTTGTGTGTGTGTGTGTGTGAGTTTATATTGCCGAAGTAATAAAATGTCATATCAGCAGAGCTTGGCTAAACGGCAAGAAATCAGAACGTCTGCTAAATATTCATGACAGGTTACAGGAGCTTGGAGCCACTTGTGTGTGCGTATGTGTGTCTATAGTTCCCGGTCTCATCACATGTCACAGATCCAGATGATAATGGACCGTTTGCATGCAAGCTTCATTGTGAAGGTCACACACACAGGACCTGACAGTAAATGAAGGACAGGTGAAGAGTCTATCAATCTAGTTAACATATACATGACTTTGACAGCGACCCAAGTCCATTTAGAATATCCAGTGGCAGATTATTTTAGAAAGTGACATTCAGAATGTGTGTTTGTGTCTCTCTCTCTCTCTGTGTGTGTGTGTGTGTGTGTGTATGTAAGGGGCAGTGGAGTACTGTAGGATTAGATGCTTTGCTTGACTGGGAATCCTCCCATAATATATAATAATTACACGGATCATTGCTTTCCCACCTCAGAGAGAAAGAGAGGGAGAGCGCCAAATGAATTCAATTTGATCTGAGCTCCTCCATGCTGATGAGGAGAACGGTCTTATGGGATGTGGCGAGAATGACAGCACGCCTTTCTGCTCTCGTTTCGCTAATCACTCCATCCAGCACTTTTCTATCATTCAACTGTCCTCGTCCTCCTCTCCTTTACTCACCCATCTGTCTCGGAGTGCTTGGTGCCTTCATGTTTGTACCGAACTGATTCGCTCCGTGCAGATCTTCGTGATAAATTCTGCTTCTCTTCTCTGACTGACTTCTTTTCTAAATGGCTTGTCACTTTCAGACTGGATTGGAAGTGATGTGATAAAAGGATTGTGTGCCACAAAGTAAAGGCAAGACGTGGTTTTGTGAGCTTGTCATGTAGCTTGACTGCAAATGAATCGTTTAATCATTTTTAGTTTAACTTAATCATAAAAACAAACTCATAAGCTTACAGTAACTTGTCTGGGCCTGTTTCCATCTGGTCATATGTTTTGTTGATCAGAAAGTCATCTATAATTTGACAATTTAAATTGATATACACCACCTGACAAAAGTCTTGTTGTCGATTCCAGTTGTAAGAGCAACAAAAATTAACTTGTCTTCTAGTTGATTATTTGGAAAAGTGGCAGAAGGTAGATTTTTCCCATGAATCGTCTGTTGAACCAAACATCACAAATACTGCAGAAGATCTATTGGAACCCGCATGGACCCAAGATTCTCACAGAAATCAGTCAAGTTTGATGAAGAAAAAATCATGGTTTGGGGTTACATTCAGCATGGGGGCATGCGAGAGATCTGCAGAGTGGATGGCAACATCAACAGCTTGAGGTATTGAGACATTTGTGCTGCCCATTACATTACAAAATACAGGAGAGGGCAAATTATCCAGCAGGATAGCGCTCCTCATACTTCAGCCTCCACATCAAAGTTCCTGAAAGCAAAGAAGGTCAAGGTGCTGCAGGATTGGCCAGCCCAGTCACCAGGCATGAACATTATTAAGCAAGTCTGGGGTAAGACGAAGGAAGAGGCATTGAAGATGAATCCAAAGAATCTTGATGAACTCTAGGAGTCCTGCAAGAACGCTTTCGTTGTCATTCCAGATGACTTAATTAATACGTTATTTGAGTCACTGCAGAGATGTATGGATGCAGTCCTCCAAGTTCATGGGAGTCATACACAATATTCATTTGTAATAAGTAGAGTTGAATTTTCAACATTAAAAGTCGACAGAGCAGAAATAAAAATCCCATAATGCAGTGGTCCCCAACCTTTTTATCACCGCCTGGAGGAGAGTGAGGCGGTGGTTCGTAGGTTGCTAGGCGACCATCAACCATTTTCTTAGAGGATGACAAGATGACAAAACATTTCTGTCACTCTGATATAAGTTTTATTTATGGAGAAAATTTCAAAGCACTGCAGTGTTTGTCTGAGATAATTAGTCTACCGAAATGTGTATTCCATACAAAGTATGAAGCTGATTGGTCAGTTCTTGTCACGTGACTCATGATGACTCATGTCACTTGCGTCATTCATTAAACCTGGTGTGTCTGGAAGGCGCAAGTTTGTCATGCCGCTTGCACGCACAAGTCGTGCACCTCCATTGGAAATAACAAACTTGCATGAATTCAAGAAAAGACGCGATATGCGAACCGCCCCTAAAAGGTCGATCTCCAGCAGTTGATCTTCTTGCACAGACATGGTGGATTCACTTGATTTGTTGACAAATGGGTTGCGAATCTATTCCTTGGCAGTTTGCGGATCCTTAACTGGGCCTTTTGCCGGCAGCTAGCTCTCTGCAACTCTCACATGGTTGCCCACTGAAGCTAAGCATCCTGGCATCCTGGCCAAATCTGTCCACTGGCCTCTGTCTATCATGGCCTCCTAACCCTCCCCATATCATAATTGGCTTCATCATTCTGTCTCCTCTCCACCAATCAGCTGGTGTGTGGTGTGTGGTCTGGCGCAAAATGGCTGCCGTCGCGTCATCCAGGTGGATGCTGCACACTGGTGGTGGATGAGAAGATCCCCCCTCCCATTGTGTAAAGCGCTTTGAGTACCCAGAAAAGCGCTATATAAATGTAAGTAATTATTATTATTATTTTTCCCTGCAACTTTTCAAAGACGTCAGTTTTTTACTAATTTTGCAGCTTGTGGTATAAATTTTGGTGCTCAAGTGATCCAGATGTAAGCGAGCCAATACGGTAATAAAAAAAAAAGACTTTTCAAAATAAAAAATAGTTTAGACTCAGATTATAAATAAAACGGAAACAATTGATCCACGGACCGGTACCGGTCCACGGCCTGGTGGTTGAGGACCACTGCCATAATGCAATTCACAACCGTAAAAAAACGGAAAACACAAAATCTGAAACTGTTAATTAACAGATTTTTTTATACAGTGCAGCATAAGGAACTTGAGGGGGAGAAATGACAAAGGAAAGAGCAGTACGAACATTCTCTTAAACATCTTCCTTTGAGTTGCACAGGAGAAAAACAGATAATACAGGTTAAAGATTAAAGCTTCCTAGTACGTTCCATCCTTTAAATAATTTCTGTCCTTTCATACTTTCGCCTCCTCACAGCAGGGCAGCACGACTCCCTCTGCAGGCGGCACTAAGGGTGAAAGAAGGGAAATAAGAGAGACGGGAGTCAGACAGAGGGGCTAAAACAGAAAGAGAAGGGGGTGAGTGGGCATCCCTGCGGAGCGAATGGAGCAGAAGATGGACCTGTAATGAGCACCTGAGAGAGAGGGATAGAAAGACTGAGAGAGGGACAGAAAGAGTAGGAGTTAAGCTTGAAAAATATTGCAATCCTCAAGCAAGTATCAGCTTAGAAGTGGGCCAAACACATCCACGCTCCTCATTGAAACTAACTATTTCTCATTATTATTGCGTGGTGTTAGTACAGTACTGTTAATGAAGGGGTTTAATTATGGCTGTGGCGTGTGCATAAAAGAGGTGGTGTACACACACTCGCACACAGATACACAATTTAATCACAGTGTCGGGGACCTGATGCAGCTGAGAATTCAGCATGCAGTGCTGGACTAGAATACTGACAATCACAGCTAGAGAACTATCAACACACACACATGCACACACGCAAATAGCCTTGTAGAATACTAAACACCCCCCCACTCCCACCAGAGGCCACTGGGTGCTAAATTAGATTGGCAATTGAAATATGTTTTTCTATGCTAATTTACTGCCTGTGTTTCCCTCTGAAAGATTTTCATTAGCCACTCTCGCTAACACCTCACTTGAGGATGACCGACAACTTTTAAAGAAGCAAATGAGAATACGTTTCCATTTTACTTGCACATTTGCATAAATAAGTGTCAAATTGACAATTACACACACAAATGTTTTATTCAGTTCCTTTTTTTATGTAAAATTAAACTAAGTAGACGTTAGCAACAAGCTAGATAGATAGTTTGAGTTTTCAGCTATTGTTTTTCTGATATTTTAGGTAGTTACTGATTAATAAATGTAATTCTTCTAGTGCTAGTTGTTCACTATATTAAGTACAAGCGAAACGTAATTATTATTAATCTGAGGTGCAATTATTTTGCTACTA
>CAIGQZ010032248.1:510435-525015 GCA_903798205.1 Danio tinwini | reverse complement strand
GGCACAACGCTCAGCACAGGGGGGGGAGAGAGAGAGAGAGAGAGAGAGAGAGAGAGCAATGTTCGCCACGTAACTAATATAAACTGTTGCATGCATTACGTGCATAAATCACCATGGACATTACATTAAGATGACTACTGGTTTAAAAAAGACTAGATTAAAAGAAGATGGCCAAATGAAAACTTTTTTGAAATTAACTGTAGTAAAACAACTTGTCAAAAAGAATAAATAAAGGAATGGAGAAAAGACCACTCTTTTTTGTTATCAGCTGTCAGTCAGCACCTGCTTTTTTTTCTGGTCATTGCGCCTTTGCCATGTGCTGTGTAAATGCAGATAATCAAATACGAGTCACTTTTAAAAGATGATATAAGCGGGTTGTCAAAAAAAATCGAATACAGTCACAAAATTGGAATTGTCCATCAGGATCTGCAGTGTAAATGCAGTCTAAGTTTGCATATATGTCTACAACCCATAAAAAACTTTACTTTCTAAATCTCCTAATGGGATAGTTCACCCAAAAATGAAAATTCTGTCATCATTTACTCACCCTTTACTTCAGACCTTTGAGTTTCTTTCTTCTTTTGAGCACAGAGAAATATATTTTGAAGAAAGCTGGAAACTGTAACAAGTGACTTCCATAGTAATTTTGTTTTTCCTACTATGGAAGTCAATGGTTACAGATCGGCAGCTTTCTTCAGAATATCTTCTTTAGTGTTCAGCTAAAGAGAAAAACACAAAAAGGTTGACACTCTTAGCTTTTAGGTGAGTAAATAGTGAGTAAATTTTCATTTTTGGTGAAGTAACCCTTCAAATGTGAACTTTTACGGCTGTTTAAAGTGTGTTCGGCTGGTGTGATTGTGTGTGTGTGCATATGCGCCATTGATAGCAGCTGAGCTGATAGGAACAGACAGAGATGGATGGTGATGTACTGACATATTAAAGCTGCTGTGTGAATGAGTGTGTGTGTGGGTGTGTGTGTGTGTGTGTGTGTGTGTGTATGAGTGGCTCAGTAATAAAAATCTTCTGCTGCCTCTAAAAGTGTGTTGCTGACCTTAAAAAAACTGCCGTTCTGTCGCAAATGCTGGGTTGTTTTAAATGAAACCAATGGGTTAAAAAATCAAATAAAAATTTAATTGAAAAAAAATGTCTTATTTGACCCAATACTGGGTTAAATCACTCTAGCAATTTTAGTGTGTAATAAGGGTTGCACCGACTAGACTAATCGACTAGACAAATTTATTGCTCTGCCATGACGTGTTTTGATTGACGTCGACTAGTCGTGCTGCACAGATCACTTGTTTTTTTGACCTGAACTACATGGCAGGGAAGACTGAATGACATGGCACACTTAAGGAGACTGAATGAAACTGCCCTAGGATTACTTAATGTAATTTTTTTTTAACTATGTTTTTATTAAAGTTATAAACATACAAATAACATTTATTTAGGATGTTTACAATCTCAGAAAAAAAATTAATAAAAAAATATATAAATAGAAAATGATAATATAAATTATAATAATAGCCAAATAATAGTGATAGCTTAAAAAATAAAAATAAAAAAGGGGAAAAGAAAAGTAGATAGATAGATAAATAAATAAATAAACAAACTCCAATATAAAGGCAATAACTACGAAAAAGACAAAGCCCCTGACAGCCTTTCAATATTTAATGTAATTTTTAAAGTGTTATTTTTCTTATGTCATTGTCAAAGATTCACGTGAACTTCGAGTCAACTTTAAATCGTCAAACAGATGCCAGTTAGATCGTTCCATGCAAATACCCTAAAGCATATGCTAGCCAATCACATTTACGTAACCCTGGAAAAGCAATGTGATTGGCTGTTTGAGGTGTGACAAGCTTAACAGCATGTGTAAACATCATCCCCGGTGAACGCGGTTAAGATGTGCAGCGAGGAGACGTCTGATAACCAAGATGAGCCAGTAACTGCGAGAAACCCCCCTCTTGAGCAGGATTTTGAAAGTTTTCTAGAGCGCACCATCATATTGGTAAAATATGCATCTGAGCAAGTCTCTGACAGTGTAATAAGGCTTAACATTATATCCTTTGTCTTTTGTGCGTTATGTTATGAATAACTTCATATGAATCTGTGTGCTGATGACGTATCCATTATTTCTGCACTAAAATATCTGTTATTGTTACATTCTTACTAGAACGTGCAGTGATAAATGTGTTGACTGCATTTATTTAGCCGTAAAGTTTGTTTTGCACTAAAATTAATCATTGGTAATGTTGCATTGCTTTTTCAATGTGTTTTGAGCTGTCAAACTGCATTTGTTTATATTTCCTGCAAATAATTCACAAATTTTGGCATGTTGCAAAACATTTGCATCTTGTGTTTTATTGATGACGTCACTAGCAAGTCGACGTCGATTCAACTTTGAGAACATAAAAGTCTACAGTAAAAATCTTAAATCGTGCAATCCCTAGTGTGTAAATATATTTGCAATTACATAATGTTAATATTAATTATAATATACATACATGCATATAATATTGAAATAAGAATATCAAAATATATATCAAATGTTCTCCTTTTTCTGTAATGCAAAGTAATGTAAATCATGATATATTATATTAGTCTTCATAAGTATTAAGGGTAGAATTTACTCAGGCTGATTTAAATTAATAGTATAAATAAATATAGATAATTATTATTATAGTTATTTACCATAAAAACATTAATAAGTGTATGTTAATAAAATGTAGTGTATACAAATCTAACAAGAATCAGCATTCAGAATAATGTGGGAACAAAATATTATGGAATATTATTTAAGATTTTAAAAGTTTTAATGGTAGTGTTTATTTACAGCTTTATGATGATACAAATATAGAGTATCATCATCATTTTTACAAAAACATTAAATTAATAAATAAATAAAATGTAGTATAGTCTTTACAGTCATGAGAATCTATCAGAGTCATAGAGTATTAATGATATTGGCAAAAATGTACTGCTAATAAGAATGTGGGTGTTATTAAATAGCTGTTAAATTCTTTTCATAAATAGAATTTTACATTTTTTTTACTGTGAAATTTAATTTGAAAACCTCTGTCAACAAACAATTGATGATTTGGTCATCTGTAAATGATGCTAAATATTAATTGAGTCTATGAGAATCAGCCAGTGGCTAATTGAGAGGACATTTGGTGTCAGTGTGTGCATGAATGTCCTCTCATTGTTGGCCTGGGACGAGCGAGAGAACGCAAGGATGTTTTTTTTTTTTTTACGGCCTGTCCAAAGCAGCAGAAACAGTTGTTTAGAGTTGCACACGCAGACGTGTTTTACTGCTCGAATGAGCTTTCATTTCTCTAGTAATCATTTTTTAAGGGAAGAAAAACTGCCGGACATGCAGTTTGTGGCAGCTAATAATTTTCATTGGCAAATTTTTAAGACCTCAAGTGCAGCACTGGAACATTTGTCATTTTTAATCAGAGGGAGAGTCTCCCGAGGTGTATTTGGAGTTACCTGAGGCGGCTCTACCGGTGAATTCTGCTGTTTCGGCTGCCAACCTCCACTTGGCCTCTGTGGAGGGAAAAAAATAATTAACTTCCAAGGACATACAGTATTGAGTCTGTGTGAGTCTGTCCGTCTGCAGGGAGGAGCTCTATAAAATCAGGTAGAAAAGTGAGCTGTAAAGTCTTAAACTGACAGATACAAATCCTCAGCAAAAAGCAGAAGGGATTTAAGTAGCAGTCATTAATTAGTGGTGTTTTTTTCATTAGGGAGGTTTTGTAGGTACCAGTCACCACCAGTGCTTTGAACATGATTGTTGCTTCATATTGTGAATGCTATGGTCAATGATAGTTCACCTAAAAATAAAAAATTCCTGTTAATTTACTCACCGAAAGCTTATCCAAAATGTATGAGACTTTTTTTCTTCAGTAGAACATTATTTACTGTATTTTTAGCTTTAATCCACAGGCAGGTCAAATAGTTCTCTGCAAATGTTATCATTAACAATTGGACTACAATCGAACTACATTCGCACAATCACCGATATCTCTTTGACCAGGCTGTGGATTAAAGCTAATAATATTGTAAATAATATTTACATTACTTTTTAGTTTGTGAAACAATTGGTATATGTAAAAAATTGAATGTTATTTACAATATTATTAGCTTTATTTTTTAATCTGTGTATTAAACTTTTAAAGATATAGCAAAGTAAGTTTACAGAGAAATTTTAACAAATATTATTTCCAACCCTACCCTCTAAACAAGTTGAAATTACGTTTATCTAAGAGAGAAGAGAAGAGAAGAAACACATAATAGTAAATAAATAAAAAAAAATATTTTTTAAATAAATAAATTACAAATAATAATAATAATAAAAAATAAAATAAAATAAAAAAACTGTACAGAGTACACATATACCCTGATAACCCAATATTACAAACATTAATCCTCAGGTATTTATACAAAGTACTTCATTACATTTGCTTTGCAATTGAAAGGCCCAAAGATTTAAACTAATGAGCTGCGTCCCAAATGGCACACTATACACTATGCACTTATGCACTATATTCTTATGCACTTACACACACAACAGCATAATATATGCATGTAGTGTTATCCCAAATCGAGCACTAATGATTTTTTTACTAAGCAGAAGTTCAAACTGTTTACCTGATGACGTTTGATGGTTGCCAAATAAGTAAAAATAAATGACCAAAGTACCAAATAATACCTGCCATGAGTATAATCGCATTCACAAATGGAAGGAGCTATAATCACTCTTGTATGAGAATTTGGCTTTCACCATCCAAAATAAATAAAGTAATCCAACATGTGCACCCGATAGCTCCGCCTCTTCCGCTATGTTAGCAAAGCTGTGGTTGTTGAGTATGTGAAGTGTCCAACATTCCAAACTTCATTTTACCGGTTGAATGAGTGCATCATCCGGGTAATTAAGTGAAGTTTATTTATAAACAAATTTCGAGAGGATCACATGCTTATGATTGCTTGCAGCGGGCCCGGCATTATTCAATTTATGATTCACCAATCAGACGATTCCTAAGTCACTATAAATACCCTAGGTCCCCCTTCCACCCCTACTCATCCTCCTTTCCGAGATGGATGGCATGGTGGCCCAGTAGTTAGCACTGTTGCCTCACAGCAAGAACGTCACTGGTTCTAGTCCTTACCAAGCCAGCTAACATTTCTGTGTGGAGTTTAAACGTTCTCCCTGTGCTCACATGGGTTTCCCCCGGGTTCCCCGGTTTCCTCCCACCGTCTAAAAACATGCAACTTAAGTTAATTAACTAATCCAAATCAGCACCATAGACATGCTCCTAGTAAGAAGTTATCTCTTAAGAGCAATCACTATCTGTTCATTAGCTACTACAGCAGGGGAGTTCTCGAGATCTACCTGAGCTCAAACTCTCCTCTCACCTTGCAAACAGGAGGGAGCCCAGGGCTCGAGGATCTTATGAGCTCAGGGCTCTCTCCCGGGACAGCATGCCAACCAAGCTTTATAATCAATCGTCAGCTAAGTGTGAATTCTTGAAAGTGCACTTATTATTTTTAGAGTTTTCGGTGTGAACGCACAGTACTTACACTAATTATACTACAAAATGGCGAAGAATAGTGCATAAGTATGCGATTTAGGACGATTTGGGAGATACTGACATGCTTGGAAAAGAAAATTTTAAATGGGTTCCATGTTTCAGAAAAAGCCCTAGTATTGCTGTTTATTGTAAACCAGATTTTTTCCAAAAGGATGAAGCTCATTGCATCTCGCAATTGTCAAAACACAGGGGAAATCTTTGTTTCCATAATAAAAGAATACACCGTCTTGCTAGCAGTGTCAAAAATGCAAAGGCTTTGCAGTACAGCTCAATAACCCTGCTATATTCTGAGAAAGTCCAAAAAGTGCAATAAGAAGACATGTTATTAGCTTTAATAACCACAGCCTGGTCAAAGAGACATTGGCTCATGTGCAAATGTAGTCCGATTGTAGTCCGGTCGCTTTTAATGATGACATTTGCTGAGAAATATTTGACCTGCCTGTGGATTAAATAAAATAATCCATTCAATTTTTTTCTTTTCAGCTTAGTTCCTTTATTAATCTGGGGTTGCCACAGCGCAATGAACCGCCAACTTATCCAGCATATGTTTTACAGATGCCCTTCCAGCTGCAACCCATCACTGGAAAATATCCACACACAATCATTCATACACATTCACACAATCATATACACTACGGACAATTTAGCTTATCCAATTTACCTGGACATGCAAACTCCACACAGAATTGGCAACTGACCCAGCCGAGGCTCGAACCAGCAACCTTCTTGCTTTGAGGCGATCGTGCTCCCCACTGAGCCACCATGATGCCCTAAAGATAATAATAATGTAAATAATGTTTAATTTCATATACGAACCAAACGTTTCGCTTCACGAGACCTGAGTGTGTCATCAGGACCCATGGCTATTGATCTGGTGTCTTGTATGTGTTTGTTTTTAATCTAAGAACCTATCACCATTCACTGCCATTATATGAATGACCATTGACCACGGATTCAGCTCAAAATCTTCTTTAATGTTCATTCATTCATTCATTCATTCATTCATTCATTCATTCATTCATTCATTTTCCTTCAGCTTAGTCCCTTTATTTATAAGGGGTTCCACAGCGGAATGAACCGCCAACTTATCCAGCATATGTTTTACAAAGAGGATGCCCTTCCAGCTGCAACCCAGTACTGGGAAACACCCATGCACTCTCATTCACACCCATAAACTACGGCCAATTTACTTTATTCAATTCACCTATTGCGCATGTCTTTGGACTGTGGGAGAAACCGGAGCACCCGGAGAAAACACACGCCAACACGGATAGAACATGCAGAAACTCCACACAGAAATGCCAACTGGCCCAGCTGGGGCTCGAACCAGCAACCTCTTGCTGTGAAGTGACAGTGCTAACAGTGTCGCCCCCTTTTATGTTCTACTGAAGGAAAAAAAATGTCATCTACATCTTGGAGTGGACTAAATTAACAGGAACTTTTCTTTTTCTGGTGAACTATCCCACACAGTCAACCATGATAAAAGGTGTATTAAACCTAGTTTAATAAAAAATTCTAATAACGTTGAATGACTTTCATAAGCAGCGGAAATGGCAAGAGTGAAGATGAAGTTCATGCAGCAGCACAAATTCAATTTCTGCATATTTCTGCAATATTGTGTGGCATGTTTTGGGAACTGCTCATAGTCATGGTGTCACTAGAGATGCACAAATTGCACTTTTTATTTTTATTTTTTTTGGCCGATTCTGATTTTCTACATTCAAAAATATATATATTTTTGCTCATTTAAACTATTTAATTGAAATGAGCTCAAACAACACAATTCTTGAAATTTCATTGGGACAACTTTTTTTTTGTTCAATCCACACATATTTGTTAAAAGTGTTAAGTTAACTTAATCGATTTGTGTTGGGTCATCATGAATGATTTATGTGGAACCCTGCATTTTTTTACAGTGTAGTAATGTAAGTGTGACTTTTTGATACCAATTCATGTCAGTTCTACCAGAAAGACCAGGAAGATAATTATGATATTGAATTACATTTATTGAAGAGTATTATTTGACAAAAGTGTCATTTAACAAAACGTAGGATTTATTTGGCAGAGGCCCCGTCTGTAGCTTGATTTGGAAGCTTTTAGATTCAGCTATGACTGCTGAGAATGAAGGCAGGGGAGGAGCCTTCCCTCCTGGACAGGGCCAACCTGTCATGTCTGCCAGCAATCGATGACTGCAGAGATCGCTGGTGAACTACAAATCAGTCATGAACTACAAATCCCTGCATGCTGCTACACACACACCAGGTTGCACTTCCACTGATTACACACACACAGCTGAAACCTGTCACTATGGATTGTTTGGACTATACACCCGGCACTAAGTCGTTCTGTCGTTTTGTATGGTATGGTGTGTCATGTTTTGTATACCCAAACCTTGCCTTAGTTTCATTCATTTATTAATTTTCTTTTTGGCTTAGTCCCTTTATTAGTCCTGGATCATAACTGCAGAACTATTCTAAGCATTTACCAAAATTTACTTAAATTTTTTTTTTTTATAATAAAACTTAAGTTGGCACAGTGGCTCAGTGGTTAGCACTGTCGCCTCATAGCAAGAAGGTCGCCGGTTCGAGTCCTGGCTAGGCCAGTTCACATTTCTGTGTGGAGTTTGCATGTTCTCCCCGTGTTGGTGTCGGTTTATTGCTCCGATTTCTCCCACAGTCCAAAGACATGCGCTATAGGTGAATTGTTTGTTTATTTATTTGTTTGTTTGTTTGTTTGTTTTTTTGTTAGACTTTATTAATCCCAAAAGGAAAGAGCTCTCCATTCTAAAGATAGATAAAAAATTACATATATATTTAAAACACAATAATAAAATAACATTGATACTACCTTAGTTTCAAATGAGTAGACACTTGTCCATATCTAATGCTATTACAAGTCAGCATAATTCATGTAGTATGACTTTAATTATACAATCTGATCACTGTTGGTGAAAATTACTTTCTGTATTATTCTCTGTAACACCAGGGCTGAATTAATCTTGCACTAAGCTTGCACATGCTTGGACTATGTCAAAAAGGGAATGATTATCGTGGTTCATCATGTTGACAAATTTGTCCATCTTTCGATCATGTGCAATCTCCTCTTTAGTGGGTTGTGCACACCCCACAACGGATTGGATGAACTAAATTGGCCATAGTGTATGTGTGTAAATGTGAGAGTGTGTATGGGTGTTTCCCAGTACTGGGTTGTGGCTGGAAGGGCATCCACTGCATAAAACATATGCTGGAATAGTTGGCGGTTCATTCCACTGGGGCGACCCCTGATAAATAAGGACTAAGCCAAAGGAAAATGAATGAATGAATGAATCAAACTTATTAATTACAGAATTATAATGTTAAAATGTTAAATACATTTTTTATTATTTAATTTAAAAACTAAATTATTGAAATGGTCCCCCAAAAAGCAACCCCAAAACTTAACCATCTTGGAGCTTAAGCTGGACTAAGCTTTTTATTTCTCTGCAGGATAGGTATCCTGACCCTCTATATGTCAAATATTATAGATTGTTTTCTTCTCAGAAACCCAGTGGAAGAGATTTAACATGAGGCTTTGAGGTAAAGCACCAGGCCTATTGAACCCAGTGGGAAAGTGAGAATAATATCGGTATGAATCCCATGTCTGTAAGAAGTTTGAGCTTCAGTCTGTGTGTGTGAAAAAGATCAGAACAAACCAGGTCAAGAGAAGACTTCTCAAGCTTAGCTATTCAAGTTTTGATGTTAACTGGTTTAATGTCACCAATTATGCAACTCAAAAAATAATACTCAAAAAAAGCTCTCTGAAGAAATAAACACACATTATTGTCAACAGAATGGCAGGGTTTTGTAAAAGGTGAGAATTGAATGTTTGGCAAAGGCATATTGCATTTTCACTTGGTCTATGGGGGAAAGTGGTTTAGCACTAAATGTCCGGTTAAAACTGCTTTTCTAGCGCTGATATTTAACTCCAGAGTGTAGCAAGCGAAGGTGTAAAATGTGATTTTTAGCAAGTTGTTCAACGTGTGGATCCACGGGAGCAGTGCGGGGTACCGAACCCCATAATCCGTGTAGCGTTTTAAAGGCGCGAAAACCTACTCGAGCAACATGACACTTCCCACTCGCTCTGGAGAAAAAGTGTGAATGTCTGTTGGATGCCTGTTCTTGGAGGACTGAGTCCTGCTGTCTTTGTGTGGGTGTAGCGTGTACTAAATGAAGGAATCACTGAGGTGTGTATAGCTAATATATGGGGACGTATGAATGAGTTTGAACAATTAGGAAGTTGGCGTTGGCTTGGGTGGTAAATATCTGCAAGGCTTCTGCCAGCATCACTTTTTGTTGTTGTTGTTGTTGTTGTTATTAATTGCTGAAGCTTTTGTTGTGTATATGGTGTTATTATGATATTGAACTTGGCGTATTACTTTATTGTATATACATATTCAGAGTAAACTATTTTTTTAAACATTTTAAATCACAAAATAATGATAAAGAGCAATAGGTTACACTTCATAATAAAATATCAGTAGTAAACATGCATAAAAAAATGCTTAGAAATATCCACAGCCTATAATTGCCTACAACTAAATTGTATTATAATGCATTATTTGGCAATGACTTAAAAAATAACATTGCATAATACTAATAAAAGCTTTTGTAGTTGTCATTACATGACCTGTATTTAAATTAATTGTTGTTATTATGTGGCTGTCAGGAATTCCCACTTCTTTGGTCAGTATGTCACAACATTCCAAGGTATGTTATTCTTAGTTAACAACCGCTAAATAACACAGGCTTATCCGGAAACTTTGAATCACCTTGACTGTCAGTGAATACCGTGACTGTTTTGGACTGTTTGTCACCATCTTGTGAATGAATAATACATAGGTTGTGCTTTATTCAGCCAGTTTAGTTTCTGTCAGCTTCGCGTTTTTAACCGTTTGGCGCCATCTCTTGACTGAATAATGCGCAGGTTAGTGCAACGCGATTGAAGATACTCAATCAGCTCTTTTCATTTCTGTTAGCTTTCTGTTTAATTACAAATAGGTTATTTTCACAGAATAAAGCCCTTCAGTCTTAAACAACAGCCTTCTGCCAAAAGGCCCTCCAGTCAGCCTTTATTCTGTGATAACAGCCTCCTGGATGTACTTTATCCCTTACTTAACAAATGTAAATTTATTGTAAAGGGATTAAAATTCATAATGAACAAGTCATTAAATTTTCAATGTAGTAGACCAGATTACCATGTGAAAATGTTAAGGTTTGAACTGTTTAGCTAACCTATTAAGTCTCCAAGCACCTGGTGCTGTTATGAACACCACTGCAAGTGAGCAATTCCATACAAATGTCAACCTTGCCATATCCCCCCCCCCCCCAACACACACACCAAATTAGCGAAACCTTTTCTAAGTGTTTTGTGTAGAATTGTATTTTACAGTACTCTAAAAATTAGGGATGTAACTCATTTTTACCTGCACATCAGCGACAAGCAAGAGCTGGGGCGGCAGAATAAAGTGACAGCAGTGATGTACGCCAGACAAACACAAACTGTGTGCAAATACTGCAAAAAGACGTTTACTTACACTAACAGAACAACGAATATGATGCCCATAAACTGTCGGCACAGTGAATAAGACTGTCACAGATGTCTATACGGAAAAAAAACTATTAATAAGCCAAACCACGCGGACCGGATAATTTGCAGCTCCGCTTGCTCCGACGAGTGCTTCGGAGATCACACAGTGCATCAGTGTTTTCATAGCGAAAGTGTGAAGATGTTTTTCGTCAAAGAGAAAGTTTTTTCCTTTTCAAATTTGTATATGCATATTTTATTAAAATGCTTGTTATTACTGAATATTTAAAAATGTTCAAGATTATCTTTTCTTAAGTGTATCAAACTGACACTTATACTAATTAATTATACAAGTAATAATTTATTATACATTCATTTTCTTTTCGGCTTAGTCCCTTTATTAATCTGGGTTCGCCACAGTGGAATGAACCACCAACTTATCCAGCATACGTTTTTACGCAGCGAATGACCTTCTAGCTGAAACCCATCAATGGGAAACATCCACACAAACACTCATACACTACGGTCAATTTTAGCATACCCAGTTCACCTATAGCGCATGTCTTTGGGCTGTGGGGGAAACCGGAGTACTTGAAGAAAACACAGGGAGAACATGCAAACTCCACACAGAAGCGTCAACTGACCCAGCCGAGGTTCGAACCTTCTTACTGTGAGGTTGAACGTGCTACTCACTGCGCCACCTCGTCGCCCCAATATTAATTATTTAACTTCATAATCATGTTCAACTCCTGTCTCTATCCTAATATATAATTAGTAGTTTTATGATTAGTTTTTATGCCAGTGGCCAGTCCCCTGGAGCAGACGGCCTATTGACCACCTCTGTACACACTGCTCTCTGATGTAGGAAAGGCTTTCCTCTCCACACCAGCCATCTCAGTCCCCAGTAAGAGAGTTTTTTTTTTTTTTTTTTTTTTTCCAGCGGGGGACGTTGTAAATGTGCAAAGACCTCAGCTTATGCCAGAAAACAGATATGCTGATATTTCTTTAAAAAAAAAGTAAAATCTCAGCACAGTCACAGTTTTAGCTTGTTTATATTCATGAGTCTTTAGTTTGTATTATTATTATTATTTTATTTTTTTTGGCTTTGAAAATAGCAATTTAGTTATGGCAGAAAATTTATTATTTTGCAAAAAAAAATTAACTTTACCTTAACCTCTTAAGGCCCAAGGTGTTTTTTTTACATGCATTTTTTATTTCTTTTTGCTATTTGAACTTATTGGAACCTAATTAGAATAAAAATCTAAGTATCATCTTTTGATATGATGTACTTTTAGAGAAAAATTATTTCCATATATGTGGACTCGAATTTACATTTCCAGAAATTTTTTTAATGCATATGACAGAGAATTTTATTTTGAACTTGCTTTGACTATCAGAGAGTAAAAACATTATATTTCATATGCTGCAAAACAGTTGCAGGATGACACTGTATGTCTGTAACGAAATATAAAACATTCATTCATTTTTCGGCTTAGTCCCTTTATCAATCCGGGGTCACCACAGCAGAATGAACCGCCAACTTATCCAGCACAATTTTACGCAGCAGATGCCCTTTCAGCCGCAACCCATCTGTGGGAAGCATCCACACACACTCATACACTACGGACAATTTAGCCTACCCAATTCACCTGTACTGCATGTCTTTGGACTGTGGGGGAAACCGGAGCACCCAGAGGAAACCCACGCGAACGCAGGAAGAACATGCAAACTCCACACAGAAATGCCAACTGACCCAGCAGAGGCTCGAACCAGCGACCTTCTTGCTGTGAGGCGACAGCACTACCTACTGCGCCACTGCGTCGCCTGTAAAACATTTAAAGTATTTTAAATATGTGGATATTCAAGCACTATAGGAGGTTAAATTTGTTTCAAATAATTTTGTTAAAAATCGTGACTAAATTATGAATCGTGAGATTAGTATCATAAATCGTCTTGAATCGTGAGTCAGGTGAATCGTTACATCCCTAGTAAATATTCTTAAAAATGTCTCTGTGTTTTTTTTTTTAGCAATTAGATTCGATTTACCGCGCAAGTGGCATTTTCACATCTGTCACATCCACAACGAAGAGATGTCACATCCATAACGCATGTTTATTCTCCTCATTTAAAATATTTAAAACAAATGTTCACAAATGATAAATGATAACTGATCCCATAACTGTGGTTAGTTGTTTTGGAAAATATAAGCAGATGTTTCAATATAAAGTTAACTTATACTTTCTATATGAATAAGCTGTTAAAATAAAAAAAAAAAAATTGTAAAGTATTGAAAAATTAGTCATTGAAGTATTGAAGTGTCAATTATATCAATATCATACATGTTCATTAGCACAATATATTGAATGTTTTAGTAAATAAGTCTAATATCTGCACGGGTGTGAGTGGAATGCCCCCTCTTCGTCCTTCTGCTGTAAGTGAAACTCTAGGAAATCAGAGCGTGCGTCCAGCTGCACCTGTAGCACAGATGATGGATGGCAGAGATTTGCAGAGCACAATGAATTCTGTGGCCCGAGCGCACCAGGTTAAAGGCGGCAGGTGAGGTGGAAAAGTTGCATTAGCTCAGGTTGACGGAGCTGCTACATTGAATGAGTGACAAGTTCGCTATAGCGTGTTTGTGTGCTAAAAGGTGTTGGGAGACGGGAAACAAGTGAGCGTGTGATGTGGAGTTTCCTTTCTCGTTGTACGCTCATGTCAGGCCGATCTTGCTTAATTCAGAGCGACAAGCCATGCGAGGTTGACTTCAAAATGAGTGTGTGTGTGTGCTTCATGGATTAAATTGGCCTGCTTGCTCTTGGTTCGTGCTCCCGTCTGATCTGATTGGAGTTGTCCGTTTCTGAGGAAGGAGGGTTAGTTTTCTCCCTGTGAACTCCGTAATCACAACAGCAGCCTTCTCTTGTTATCAATAATATTGACCAGGCATCTCAGGGCGATGTTTTGCAGTAGATATCGAACTGTGACTTATTATTAAATAAACATGCTTATATTTACAGCAGTATTTCTACAGGAGAGCAAGATGCATGTACTGTAGATGATTTCCAGTGCGCAGCAAATAAAGTCTGTGATAGATTTGGAAAACGTGGAGAGTAAACTCTAAACAGTTGATGAGGTTTTAAGCAGCACTTTGATCGCTGCGTTAACAACAGATATCTGAGCTATTATCTGTGCTTAGTGGGGTGGACGTAATCACTTTAGTTTCAAACCGACTATTTGTCTGCTCGAGTGGAAATGCCGCTGGTGAGGGCCAAGAAAGACACAGCATATGCTTATGACTAATGCAATTAAACTCCCAAACATGAGCGTAGTGTCAGTATCTGTTAACTAAGATCTTAAACAAAGGAAGTCAGCTGTAGGTAAGACCTCAATTCTGTTGAATATCTGTCTGTCTGTCTGTCTCCATGTCTGT
>CAIGQZ010032248.1:470501-501952 GCA_903798205.1 Danio tinwini | reverse complement strand
ATCCATCCATCCATCCATCCATCCATCCATCCATCCATCCATCCATCTATCTATCTATCTATCTATCTATCTATCTATCTATCTATCTATCTATCTATCTATCTATCTATCTATCTATCTATCTATCTATCTATTTATCTATCTATCCAAATATCCATCCATCCATCCATCCATCCATCCATCCATCCAAGTCCCAAAAGCACCATATGTTTTTTTATGAAACTAAATTAATAGTAATGGTAATCTAAATAACTATTCTCTACTATTAACAGAATTAATAGTACAGCAAAGACTGTGACACCTCCATTTCTGTACTCTTCAGTAATTCCTTCCAAGTGTAAACAAACGCCTCTGTTAATCCAGCAGCTGTTACCTATCCACCCCTTCCACATCCGCCTCAAACCTCGCCTCTTCTTTTCCTGTGCTATAAAATCATCTCCTAGTTCATGACAGAGCAGCATGAGCACTAGATTTGATAAACATTGTATTGACAGCGTGCCAGCAGTAGGGCATATTCCAGCGAGCTATGAGAGGTGTGAGTGCTGAGCAGCAGATGTGAGGGCCGAGTCAAGCTCGTACCGATGCCATGCCTGCCACTGATGAGCTTGGAAACTGTTGCTTGTCTGCTGTGGTGCAACTTATCAATAATGGATCAAATTGGTAGGCAACATTAATTAGAGAGGAGATGAAAAACTTGTGCTTGTTGTATTTTTGTGTTTGAGTGTGTGCAATGCGATCTCATTAGTACTTGTGTATTGCAGATTATGGGTAAAGAACAGCTTATTCCTGTAAAACAGAAACCTAGTCAAATATTTGAAAACTGTTTGTACATCTCTAGAGTTGTATGTACTATTACCATTGAATTACATTTTATCAAGAATACTGTGATCAACAATACTTTATCAACAGTGACTTGTATCCAAATATTTAATACCTAAGCTTTAGGTCTGCAATATTGATAATTATTTCATTGTCTGTTGATATTCTTTTATTTTTCAAGAAGGCATTTACAGTTTTTCTCTGTCGCTTTGGTGCATTTCTCACAACACTATTTACATTTAGTTAATGCATTTCTCTAAACAATTAGTGCAAACTGCAAAACCTAGTGGATAACCTGCAAAAGCGTGTCACTTGCTCAAAATGGATAGCTCATTCCTCAAAAGCAAGTACTCAAGTCACTGAAAGTGTCAGTGTCATCAAAATGCAAAGTCCTGACACCATTGTTTATGAACAAGATAGTCAAATGGCTTTGTCATGTTTTTTTTATGACACTTTACTCTGTACATTTTTTCCTATGCAAAAAAGTCAGGTTTTGGTGACACTTTCTGAAAATGCTCCAGACAGCACTATATACTATTTGCAAAGCCATTTGAAAACTACAGTAAAGTTAGACATTACTGCATTTAGTGAGGTATCTGAGTATACAGTTTTTCTCAGTGGCTTTTGTGCATTTCTCACAACACTATTTACATTTGCACAACAGTTAATGCATTTCTCAAAACAATTAGTGCAAACTGCAAAACCTAGTGGATAACCTGTAAAAGTGTGTCAGATGCTCAAAATGGAGAGCTTATTCCTCAAAAGCAAGAATTCATGTCAATGAAAGTGTCAGTGTCATCAAAATGCAAAGTCCTGACATCATTGTTTATGAACAAGATAGTAAAATGGCTTAGTCCTGTTTTCATTATGACACTTTACTCTGTACATTTTTTCCAATGAAAAAAGTCAGATTTTGGTGACACTTCCTGAAAATGCTCCAGACAGCACTATATACTATTTGCACAGCCATTTGAAAACTACATTTAAGTTATGTTTACTGTTAAGTTATGTTAAGACATTACTGCATTTAGTGAGGTATCTGAGTACAAGACACTGAATATGTATGTTTCACATTTTTACTGCAGATGCTCTTTACAATTCAAATTTATTCAAAGCATTGTGTAAAAGAATAAATATACACCCTTATTTACAGCAAACATAAACTTCCTTTGGGTAGAGCTGTGCACAACTGTAAACAATATTGCAGTACATATTGAAACTGAACCTACAACATACACAGGTCTGTAAATCATTCATGAAATTGTTCAATTTTAGAATTAGATTTTTTTTTTTTAAGATTTTAAATAAAATTTGTTTGACAGATTTTGACAACTAGTACAACATTTTTGTATGTAATGACTCAAGTAAGGAAATGAGGACTATTAGTTTTATATGGATTGACTATTCAGCATCCACAAGTTTAGTTAATTTTGATTGACATGACATAAGCAAATTATAATGTTACAAACAGCTGAGAGTTGTATGAAAGCAACTGATGCATGTCCAAAAGCATTTGCAATTTGCTGGAAGGAATGAGAAACTGCTGCTATGATGTGCACAAATGACTAATTGTTTAGAGAAATGCATTAACTGTTGTGCAAATGTAAATAGTGTTGTGAGAAATGCACCAAAGCGACTAAGAAAAACTGTAATAAGAACCTTTTATAATTTTATTTATGAATTTTATGGCAAATTACAGTAAAAAAGACAAATACATTATATTTTAAGAAGTATAGATACTATAAACTTACAATGAATGTATTTCAAGCACATACAATGAACAAAAGTTACAAGGTTAAAAGTTACAACTGTACAATCTGTATCACACAATACACTCTACTTTGAACTTAGGAAAGATAAAGGGCCCTATCATACACCTGGTGCCATAAGGCACAAGACGTATTTTGCGCAATGTTTTACTACGCATTTTCAGACCAACGCAACTCTGTTTTTCCCATTTTTCTCCACGTTGTTTAAATAGCAAATCCATTTGTGCCACTTTGTGGACTCATGGGTGTTCCGGCCCAGCCATTTGACTATCTTGTTCATAAATAATGGTGTCAGGACTTTACATTTTGATGACACTGACACTTTCATTGACTTGAGTACTTGCTTTTGAGGAATGAGTTATCCATTTTGAGCAAGTGACACGCTTTTGCAGGTTATCCACTAGGTTTTGCAGTTTGTACTAATTGTTTAGAGAAATGCATTAACTGTTGTGCAAATATTAATAGTGTTGTGAGAAATGCACCAAAGCGACTAAGAAAAACTGTAATAAGAACCTTTTATAATTTTATTTATGAATTTTATGGCAAATTACAGTAAAAAAGGCAAATACATTATATTTTAAGAAGTGTAGATACTATAAACTTACAATGAATGTATTTCAAGCACATACAATGAACAAAAGTTACAAGGTTGAAGGTACAACTGTACAATCTGTATCACACAATACACTCTACTTTGAACTAAGGAAAGACAAAAGGCCCTATCAGACAACCGGTGCCATAAGGCACAAGACGTATTTTGCACGGTTTTACTATGTATTTTCAGACCAACGCAATTGTTTTTCCTATTTTGCTCCACGTTGTTTAAATAGCAAATCCATTTGTGCCACTTTGTGGACTCATGGGTGTTCTTGCCTAGAAAGTAGGTGTGTTAAGGCACATTGTTGGGGTCATTGCTATTTTGAGGAACTAAAATATACTGTGCAATTGACCAGCTGAAAGCTGGTCTAAAGTCTAGCACAAAGTGTGTTAGTTGTACACCTAAAACGCCTACACCTTGTCTAATACACACAGGATGTACAGCAATACACAAATATCTTTAAATAGGATTAAAATGTTACAAAAAATTTTATTTTCTACATAAATATAAAAATCCCCACCTCCATGCCATGGCTTTATTTATTTTGTCTGAGTTTATTCATGACAAATTGCATTTGTATAATGTTATTATTAGTAAAATTATTTAATATATGCATATTTATATTGTTTTAATAAAAACAAGCTTAGATTTGTCCACCTGTTGGGTTTTGGATCATATGGGGCATAACATTTGTATTTGGAGATAACTTAGTATTTTAATTACACTTCTTTATTATTGTTCATTTATTTGTTTGCTAGAAATTAGAACTGAATTCAGAAATAGTTTTGAAATTAATCTTTGCACTTAACAAACACAATTAAATATGTAGGCTAATGGATGTCTTCAGTGGAATGCGTACAACACCGTTTCCTCATCCACGAAAGCAAAGGAGTAAAAGTAAAGAAAAAGATAAAGTAAAGGGGCTGAGTAGAGGAGGCTCATTCTTTATCCTCGCTGCAGATGGTTTGCTTAACTTTTTTCTCGCTAGTGAAGCGTTCAGTTTTTCCACGTGCAAAATCCACCATGTAAACAGCAAATGTGCCATGGTGCAACTGATTCTTAAAGGGAATATGAGATGAGACTCTGATTGGTGTGATGCACGTTATGCTCAAAACACACCCAGAACTCATTAAGAAAATAAGTACAACCCTGTTAGACCATGCCACGCGGTGCAAACCATATTTTTCCGTCTTTAAAATAGACACTCCTTTAATGCTTTTTGCGCCATGCACTTTAGACCTCGCGCCTACAACGTTAAAATAGAACCCAAAGAATCAATTTACTATAACAAGGATATCTGACAATAAAATGTTTCTTGGAAATATTTTCTAAATGGGTCCCACGTTTTTATAAACTGGTTAGATAAACCTCTAGAAAGTTAATTCTTTCCAACTTTAGGAAGAAAAGGAAATCATGGATCGATGGTGTTGGAGTTGGAGGTTTCTGATCCTTTCACCTAAGCAATATTAGTCTTTTGAAACTCTTGATTCTTATTGCATGGAAGATGTGCAATACATTTTAAAGCACATGTAGTTCCAGTCAGTTGTGAGCACAGTTTGATGTAACCAATTAGTAATAACCATAGTAACTCGATAGATCCCAGAGCCTTCATTCATCTCTGAAATCTAAGTACACTAATGTGCGCTTTACCAGGGAGCCGATGGAGATCAACCAACACATGTTACTATGAGTTATTAGATGTGGTTTCCTCGTCATGCATTAAAACCTTTAATGCACTGCCATCCATTGATTATCTCTTATGTCCCTTATATTTATATTTTATACTTTGTCAGGGATAATAAATATAAATCCACAAAATAAAACACTAAATCCACCAGTCTGTGATGACAGGTTCCTAAATCATTGAATGATCGATTAAAAGCGGCTGAATCATATAGAAACAGAGCAAGTGACTGTCACTGAATGGATTGAATCATTGATTTACTTAAATAATTAACAAAAGGTATTCATTCAGTAGCAAAACACAGCAGTGTTATTTTAAGATGTATAAAAGCTTTGTTTGGAACTATTTTCTTTGGCACAACAGCATAAAAATGGACAATGTGGTGTTTAAACTGCATTATTAACAAGCTGACAGTCCAGAAAACAGCACTTTTGCTAAAGTGATAGTGTATTATACAGAAGGCTTCATCACACTGTCAATGCATTTGGAATCTCAAGATATATACATTTTTGTTTTCTGGAATGCAAGTTGTGTACTTGAGCTATTCAGCTTGCTTTTCATTTAAAACATCAAGTATTTTATTATTTTAGATGATAAATATTGCACGCTTCTACTAAACATTCTAAAACAAACCAATAATCCTTCAACAAACCCAACATTCTTGACTAATAACCCAAGCTCTGCTATTGTAATTGTTTGATATTCTCTGATTGTGAGTATGAAAACATCTTGTTTTCCCAGCGTAGGCCGGGACAAGCTGGGTGGCAGTGTGATTGTCTGTGCACTTCAAAGGCAATTAGGAAGCGAGGGTTACATAAACTACAGGAGACCTCATTTCTTCTTCAGCTGCTATCTAACTAAACCCCAGCGGGCAGACCAGTTCCACAAAATCATTTCTTTGACTGGTTAATTCCTTCCTTCAATAGATCACCAGGCTATCCAATCGTTCCCACTGGAAAATTCGGCATATTTTACTATTGTCATTTTATTATTATTTTAAATATAATTTATTAGTGGATACCTTTGATGTGGTTTGCGAGTCTTGCTAGTATTGTAGGATCTATCGCCTTTCGGCACTCGTGGCAAATTAATTATTTTTGTTGCATTTTAATCCTCTTGTGTAGCATAATACGCAGGGGGAAATTAAACTGCAATGAATATTTGGTCCTTGAAATATGCAGAAATGTTAATGTAAGTATCCTGCAGGCAGAAGTTTCATCATGTTGAATCTGAGTGCTTAACATGCTCACAATTTAAAGCGATTTCCGTCTTGTGCTGTGTCCAATCAAATAACATTGTCTGACACATACAAAGCACACTAAGAGACAGAGAAGAAAAATATATGGATGTAGATGTTTATGTATATTTATATCAATATAATATTATTGGAAATGTTTTTTTCCCCTGCGAAATATTTTAAACTAATTTGAAATGAAAAACATCATAGATACTGATTGGTCAAGGTAGTATTCCAGCCATAATATAGAAATATAGATTATAGAATAATATATAATTTATCTGTATATATCAGTGTTTCCTCTTAGATATTTTCCAGCTGTGGCGGCAGGACTGGTAGACACAGATCTTCCAACAACCTACGGCAATAATGGCATTATTTCAATGACAAATGTCGTAAGCACAGTAGTCGAGATCGCATTCATGTAATAGGAGCATGCGTATCTCTTTGCTTGCGCGCCGATTGCCTCTGTTCGTGCACAAAACGTCTTGCACACCCTCAAATAAACTCTGCTCAAGTGCGGATTTTCTTATACGCGCTCAAATAAACGCTGCTGAAGTGTGATTTAGTGTGTTTATGTAACAAGTATGTCTCAAACATTTATTAAATGCATTATTAAAAAGTATGTCTTCAACATTTATTAGATTTGCTAGGAACATTTACAATTGCGTCCAATAGACCTACAGAGCAGCATTAATGCGTCCTGAAGTAAAGTGAAACGCCTATAAACTCAAGCAAGATAGTCATTGTTTGCAAAGCCATAGACTATAAAGTATAATTATGGAAACTTTGTTCATCTTAACTGAAAACTATGTCGTGTTTGCTGGCCTCACACATCACGCACCTGTCAGTCAGTCTGTCAGTCAGTCAGCATGTCACTTTAAAGGGTTAACAGAAAAGTTTGAGCTGTTATAATTCACTTACCTTTTAATATGTTTTGGTGCGATTATAACCCGCTATTAAAACAACAACAATGACTGAATGTTTTTGAATGAGAAGCTGTTATGTAGCCGTGGCGGGATAAATGTTAGTGTGGCACCCCGCCATGGAAGAATAAATGTAGCGGAAACCATGTATATATATATATATTTATTGCCAGGTACGTTCACACATACGAGGAATTTGTTTTCTTGACAGAGCCTCTACAGTGCAACAGAGTTACAGAGACAAAAAATTATAATAATAATAAAAAACAGGTAATAAATATATTTTAAAAGTAGAGAATGCAAATATACAAATTGTGTATGTACAGGTGTATGTGCAGTTATATTACTGTACAAAAAGTGTATGTACAGGTATATTGCTATATACAACATAATATGTGCAGCTGTTATGTGCAAATTGCCATGTACAGTGTGTTGTTAAATACGTGTATCTGTGTATAAAGTGTATAGCAAGTAGTGATGTTGGTTCCACAATTATTATCATCAAGTGTTTATGAGATGGATTGCCTGAGGGAAGAAACTTTTCTTCTTTTCTGTGTCAGGCTGTTCTGGTGCGCAGTGCTCTGTAGCGTCGACTAGACAGTAAAAGTTCAAAGAGGCAGTGGCTGGGTGTGAGGAGTCCAGAGTGATTTTAGCAGCCCTTCTGCTCGCTCTGGATAAGTACAGTTCTTGGAGAGTAGGGAGGGTTGTACCAATGATTCGCTCAGCAGTCCGAACTATTCGACGTAGTCTTCGGAGGTCGGATATGGTAGCGGACCACACAGTTGTTGATGTGCAGATAACTGATTCAACGGACAGGCAGCAGGAGATGACACCACATATATATGGAATGTGACAGTATAATGTGAAAACCTGTTCATCAACACAAACTTCTGACACATACAAAAAACAACTAAGATGTGTTCATTTATTAATAAAATCAAATAAAAATAATACAAATATATTAAATAAAATTTTTGGATAATAGATCTATTAATTTGCTTGGGAAAAAATAATAAGCAGACTGCAACTTAACTACAAATCAATTAATAATAATAATAATAATAATATATATAAGGGATGCTTATAATAAGGGTATGTTTTAACAGATTAATGGAGTTAGTTAAACAATTAACACCGCTCATAAACACAACAAATAGGCTATAGTTTTGATGATTTAGTGTACAATCAACAAACCAACCTTTTTCCAATTGAAATATTACAGTTATTAATAGTTCTTATAAAACTATTAATAACTCAAAATAGCCTACATAATAACCTAATCTACGAATCAAACAGATCCAATGATTTTCTTGATTCTTGCATAATGATAACTCTGCACCAAACTGAGGCTTTCATTTTATAGCTTATAAAATATGTATGCAAATAATGCAATATAATATGTGAACAATAAAGTTGTTATATAATATATGTATAATACAAAAAGTCAACATATGCGCCTTGTCATTGTCTTTCATCGTGCACATAAACTGCAAGTCAGAAGGAGAAAAAAATAGCACACAAGTTTTACGCTAAAATCAAATGCTCAAACATAATCTTCAAACTAATGACTTTTATTAAAATGTTGAAAGAGGTTTGTGATATAAGAATTACAGCAAGGCATTAACTAAACGCATATTTTTAGTGGAGTGATAATTTTGAGGTAGTTTGCTATTTTCATTTGACGGAGAAAAACAAACATGATTGGAAAAAAACAGCCTATGCCAGCTCTTAAAATGGATTCAGTCATTGTTTTCATTTTGTAATCTAAATTTGTAATTTAAGTTAAAATAACTAGGGCAGGCCTATTTATTTTATTATTTTTATTATTTTGTTTATCTATGCTGTTTGAACTGCAGATGCCTGAAGATGTTGTGTTGTTAATATATTCTCTATGCTGCTGTTCGCATGTTAATATAAATCAGTATTTTAAAATGCAATATTTAATGTGTCAAATAGACAAAACAGACGCATCAATTAATTTTATAATTAAATAATAATTTAATATTAATCCGACCAGTTAACATTTAATATTCGGTTAACCAGCGGCGGTTGTCGGTTGGTAAAATTAAACAAAAAGAGCATCCCTAATCTATATGCTAGATATTATAAATATATGCTTAATATCCACAAACACTTCAATTTTATAGTCTTTCCAGATGTTTTGAACTTATTCTACTAACCCCAACCTTACCCTAACCCTAGCATAGCAGTCTACTAATACTCTAATACAAGTTAGATGACATGTATATGAAATAAAAGCATAATAGAAAGTTTAATAAAAGCATTGGTCATAAAATCACATTCATTTTGTGGTGACACTTTCATAAGAGAAATTTCATGAAGCCTGCACTATATTATGTCACTCTTCTACATGTCATATCTAGAAATGGCCATTTAGTCATGACTATATTCGCAGCACCTCGCAGCTAAAATAAACCCTTTTCTCAAAGCTGCTCTACAAGATGATGTGTTCAAACGAGTACATTTAATTAGTGCTATTTCATCCTAGGTCTCTAATCCTTAGCTCGCGGCTAGCATAAAGCTTAATGCGGTGTAAAATCACATTTTTAGCAGAGATGAAGTAATGATGGCACTCGGTGGTTTAATCATGTTGACATATGCCATCTTCCTTTCTTTTCTCTGGTGTGTTTTCTGTAGGCAGCTGTTCGTTTGAGGAGCACTACAGTAATTGCGGATACAGTGTGGCGTTGGGGACTAATGGCTTCGCCTGGGAGCAAGTCAACACCTGGGAAAGACCCTCCATGGACGCCGCCGTCCCCACAGGTATGAGACACACCTTCATTTCTTGTACTCCAGATGTCCTTCTCTTCTGTTGCACACTTTTTAGGAGAAGAGTTGAATCAAAAATCAACATTCTGGCATTTTTCTACCATTCCTGTGTGCTGTTAGGTTTATATGTTCTTATATGTTCACCTATAATGCTATATAACTGCATATAATAAATTAATAATAAACTGTTAAAAGCTATTAGTTACTAGTTAATTAGTTCAGGTTATTAGTAACTAATTAAATTAGGGTAATTGATATCTATAACTTTGCCGAATTTGATTGTAATGCAATAATGTGCACCTTTTGTTAAGCTGCTTTGAAACAATAATTATTGTGAAAAGTGCTATGCAAATAAACTTGAATTGAATTGAATTGAGTTTATGATGCTTCAAACTGATATAATGCTCCATATATTGCATGAATTGGATTCCAGAAGTAAAAAAATAATATTTTCTCCATCATACCCTTTAAAGATTATCTAAAAAAATGCAATTTACTTTAGATGTATATTCTATCAAAACAAAATAACATATAAAACATCAATCCTGTTAATTTTTGTAATTGTTGTGAACACATTTCTTAGTATTTTTAGTCACAGTAGTTGCTAGTGCTAAAACTACACTGTAAAACCCAAAAAGTTAAGGTAACTCAAACTGTTTGAGGAAACAGATTGCAACAAACCATTTAAGTAAAAAAAAACTAATCCTAATGAGTACTGTGAACTTAATCCATTTGAGTAAATGAAGGAATTTGAGCTTAGTAAAACCCAATAAATGAAGACAACTCAAACCAATTGAGTACTGTAAAACCCAATAAGTTAAAGCAACTCAGACCGTTTGAGGAAACCGATTGCAACAAATCATTTGAGTTAAAAAACTAATTTATATGAGTACTGTGAACTTACTCCATTTAAGTTGAAGTAATGAAGTATTTAATTAACTAATTTCCTTCAACACTGAGTTTAAAACTCAGATCAATGAGTAGAGTTTCAAATGAGTAGAATTAACTTTCAGTCAATTTTGAGTTAACTACACTCATTTGATTTGATAAAGTCGACTGTTGGGTTTTACCGTGTATTAATATTATTTATAACTTCCTTAATTAAGTATTTCACAAGAAAGGCAGTTTTTTTATTATATCCAAGTACTGTTATTTTCTTCTTTTTATAGAAAAAATGTTTTGGTGTAAATTTGGGTATAAAAACACAATTAAAGATGAAAATTAAGATTTAATTTAGTTCTTAAAATAATAATGCTTTCTCTTACTGTAAGTGGAATGATTAGTTTAGAATAAAAAATATATAATAATGAATAAAAAAGTAAAAGAAGTAAAGTAAATAAAAAACAATAAAATATATTTTTATTAACATTATTAATAATTAGATTTGATCAAATAAAATTTGATTTCATAATATATTTATTTATTTAATGTAGAAGAAATAATATGAATTCATTTATTCCCCTCTGTCATTTTTTATTTAATCTTCAGAGTTTCATTGTATTGTAGTAATTTCCTATTAAATAAATTTCTCAATAATTAATTGACCAATTTTTCTTTTAATTTCTCATTGAATTTCAGTACATAATGTAAGGATGGGGGACTCAAATACCAGGATTTTTTTTATTAAATTATTAATTAATTTCAATTTTAACACAGGGTAATATTTTACACACAAAAATAAAAACAATGTCCTCACAAAGGACAAATTAACATTAAACAACCCAAACAAATATCACTTTCAAATTACTGGAGTTTATTATTAGATATATTGATTTTAGCAACAAAAATTAAGGCTGCCACACACCAATTTTCAACATCATGTCTTTTTTAATATTCAGTTTTTTTTAAATGTCAATCACAACAGTCTTAAGTTTTCAGTTTACATAATAATTTTATTAATGTCAGGTTTTTGTTTTTTGCTTCAAAACTAGGTTTTTAAATGCTGTGATTCCCTTTGTATAGCTGGTTGTTTGTGGTTAATGGCTTTTTAAAGAAAATGAATTGGGATAAATACTTTATTAGGATAAACACTGGAACTAAAGGTGCTTTAAAAGTGTGCATTCTATAACATACTCTTTATGCACTCTATAAACACACATTATTCTTTTTGATGATGAATAACAACTTTAAAGGAACAGACAAAAATATAAGTTGTTGTACATTTAAAAGTAGTTTTATGGTATGTTTTTTCTCCTTTTGGATGCTGCCACTTGATGTTGTATGCAAAAGAACAGCTTCTTTCCTTAGTGTTAAACAGAAAAGCAAATATCATACGGGTTTGGAGAGACTGGAGATGTTTTTGGGTTCCTCGAATCCAAGTTTTTCTCCCTGTTGGCTTCTTGTTATGTGGAGAATGCAGTCTGGTCTGGTCTCTCTCTCTCTCTCTCTCTCTCTCTCTCTCTCTCTCTCTCTCTCTCTCTCTCTCACTCTCTCTCTCTCAGAGGCTCGACAGTAGTTCGCAGCGAGACAAATGGCAATCAAGTTGGCTGTCAGTCTCACTCCGGCGTCTCCTGCAGCGCTCAACAACCTCTGTCTCGCAGCACCCTTAAAGACAATAGAGCCGCATCTCTCCCTCCAGCTTATTTAACCCCATTTACTCCCTACACACTTCATCTGACACCAAAGCACTCCGGCTTCCAGACACTTCATTGGGAAGACGCCACATCCTTAAAAACATCAGTATTGAGGGGTTGTTTGTTCCTTTCAGGCCACTAAAGAAGTTACTAAAGAAGTGCAGTGAAAGCGCCTTTCCCAGAATGAATGGTGGATGGCGTTTTTTTTTTAAGTTCTTTAACTGGTGTGTTTGGACTCTAAAATGTGTTCGTATAGAAGCAATTCAAGGACATCAGATTTTTTTTTGTCTTAATATAAGCTATTGTGGAGAACAAGATGAGGATAGGGTGTCTGCAGGGTCTTAAAAAGTATTAAATGTTGCTAAATCAATTATGAGAAAATTATGACCCTTAAAAAAGTCTTAATCACGTTTTAAAAATTTTGTTCAAACTTTATCCAAAGTGTTTGACTTCAGAAAAGCATAATCATATTTATTTTCCTCCTAATATTAACAATGGCCTGCTCGATCCACATGATTGGTTTGGCCGGGGCACGTCTGGCCAAGCTCCTTCAAGTTTAAACAGTGACTGAAACCAGTCGCGGAAAACAACCGTGTAATTTATTATTTCAAGCTTATTTTCTTCTAAGCTTATCTGAATTCTGTTGCATGGTTGTGCTCCATTGATTTATTTAACTACAACTGTTTATTACCAACTGTTTATTAAAGTTTTGTTAAAGGTTTGCTACTGATTAGAACTTGAAGTGGCACAGAGGTCTTAAAATATTCTGAGAAGGTCTTTAAAAAGTCTTTTAAAGGTTTAGAAATTGCCTTTAGCATTTCTGCATATACCTTGGAAGATTTCTTTCAAGTAAAATTATATTTATATACAGCTATAAAACATAGAACCATTAAAAATATCAGTTTGTCTGGATTTGCTGGATTTTTTAGGCATTAGGTTGAGTATTTTGTTAAAATTGTAATGGTCTGAAAACATTTCTACTAAGTTTTTTTTTTTAGCATATTGTAATTTACAACATTTGTTTTGTTTTTGTTTTTCAAAAAAGGGCAATTTGTAAGAATAACCAACACAGGCTTATTGTGAAAACCTACCCCCACATACATTTCCAGAGAGAGTGAATTATGTAGCCAAAGGAACCTACAGTATGGCTGCATTTCATCTTTAAAACGAACGCTAGGGGGTGCTATGATGCCGCAGATGGCTTCTGTTTCTTATCGCGCTACCAACTGACTGCTTACCTCCTTGTGGATGGCTTTTCCGCTTTTACCAGTTTGCCCAGTAGCTTGTCATGTACATCAGCAGACTTGAGATGTAGAGAGGAGTTGACCGCAATGACAGGGTTGGAGTCCAGTGAAGAACGGTTCCAAAAAACAAAAACTAAAATAATAAAAAAAAAAATTAGGGCTTTTCTTTTTCTGGATTGCTTTTGAAAGCACTATTTGTTGGCTTTAGGGAAGGGGATGGGTGGCGATATCGGCTGGTTGGTCGGTCGGTCAGTCAGTCAGTCAGTCAGTCAGTCAGTCGAAAGCGGCCATTGGTGGATTTATGCGAGAACAGCAGGTACGAATGGCACTCGAGAGAAATTTTAGATCTGAAAAAGTGTACACAGCGGCCTTTTCATAGTGGATTCGTGAAATAAAAAAAAAAACCTCCTAGGACGTATTTCGTTATCTCCAGAAATGTATATAGGTGTACGTATCAATAATTTAAAAAATTGGTTATTTGAACATATGTTGTTTGTAAATATGTAACATCGGTAATGTGTTGCCTCAAATGAATATAAAAAATGAAAAAATTAAATAAATAAGTAAATAAATAAAACCAATAAATGAATACATAAAAAAATGAATAAATAAATTAATTAAAAAATATGTTTATTAAATAAATATATATTAAATGATAGTAAGTTAAAAAATAATAATATGTTAAATATGTTGTTAACAAATATAAAATAAATTAATATTTGAAAAAAAACTAAAAATAAATATAAATAAATACACATTGTGCAACAGAAGTAAAGTGCTTAATAAAATGCAGTATTGCACATAGTTTATACTGTAGTTAATACAAAACAAAGACTTAAATGTTTTATTGATGCTTTTTTTTTGCATAATGCCCAATTGGGACACAGTAGTAAGTCGCCACTTGATGCCCAAAGAAAAATCTGGGTCCTGAAGCAAAACCAGTTGAAAGCGCCGTTTTAAGGAAACGGGGTCGTCAACAGCATCAAACAAATCCAGCCCAAAACATCAAAGTCTAGTAATGCTTCTCTATCGGGGGCACTAGCATCAGGCCCCATCTGATAAAAATACACAAGCACTCATTAATAAATAAACGACTGAAGAAGCACCATCTGCGCGTGTTGATGTCATCAGGATCTGATTGTCTAATCAGGGGAGGAAATTGGGCCGCTGCGTGATCCTTCCGTCATTAAACCCCGTGGAGATGCGCTGATATCAGTCTCTCCTCTCTGATTGTAGGCGGCACTTAATACAGTGTTCGGAGAATTACACCCGGGACGCGAAAAGACCTGATGAAGAGAAGCAATTGATAAAGTGTGCCCACAGGAAAATTGTTTTGCTCAGAGGTTGCTCTTTTGTAGCTCACAAGTTCTCAGTTAGTTCCCTTGATAAGTACTGTTCAGATCTCAGTGTAGAGTGCCTTGAATTATATTCAAAGGACACAACACACAAACACTACGACCTATTGAGCTTATTCAATTCACCTATAGCGCATGTCTTTGGACTGTGGGGGACATCGGAGCACCCGGATGAAACCCACACCAACACGGGGAGAAAATGCAAGCTCCTAGCCAAACTAGCCGTGGCTTGAATCAGTGACCTTCTTGCTGTGATGAGACAGTGCTAAGGATTGTGGCTGGAAGGGCATCTGCTGCATAAAATATGTGCCGGAATAGTTGGTGGTTCATTCCGCGGTGGTGACCTCTGAAATAGAGACTAAGCAGAAGAAAAATGAATGAATGAATATGTTGTAACATATAAAATACAGATAAAGCAGGCTGCAGCCTACATGCAGTAGTTTATTATTGTCTAATCTGTAGCTCTCAGAAATAAAGTGCTAATTTAAGTTTAATTTGACTAACTTCTTAATCACCTATGTAGATTTTTGACTCAAAGGGATAGTTTACTAAAAAATGGGAATGTACTTACTATTTACTCACTAATATATATGGCCAGTTTAAAGGCCAAAGACTTACGCTTTTCAGTTACAAATTGTCTACTGATGTTTTGCTTTTATATTATCAGGTCATTATTTGTGCATAAACATATCTAGATGTAGTAATAAACATACGGTTTGTTTACAAAAACAAAATTTTTGTGATCCTTACTGAAAACTATATAAGCAATAATATTATGATACTATATGAGCGATGAAATCATTTCAAGAGTTCACAAATAGATAATGCTTGACTATGGTAGCAAGTCGGGCATGCTGTCCTACGAGAGAACCCTGAACTCAGAGATAGGTTGACCGCCTGGTCAATGAGCATTAGGATGGCTACGAGATCAGGCAGTTCTCGAGAGTCCCCCCTCCACCCCCCACCCAATTTTTTTTTTTATTTTTTTATTATTTAATTTATTTAATTTATTATTATTCATTATTTATTTACCTATATTTTGAAAAATGATTCTATAGGAATCAATTCAGAATTTATGCGTTAAGTGCTTGTGACAGTTACTACGACTCACTTGTGTCACATGTTTTAGACTGTGGGGGGAAACTGGAGTACCCGGCAAAAACTACACTGGGAGAACATGTAAACTTCTCACAGAGAGTGTCAGCTGGCTCAGTTAGAACTTGAACGAGTGGCCTACTTGCTGTGAGGCAGCAGTGCTAATCACTGAGCCGCCGTGTCGCCCAATCCTAGGATTGAAGAGGAGGGAGAAAGGAAGGATAGGGGGGGTTTCCAAAAATGAAGATAGCAAATGAAGTTTAGGCTGGATATTTATATTCAATTTGGGCTAATCCGATTGGCTAGCTAATGATTAGCAATAAGGATCAGCTGCAGTCAATCATATCACGTGCTCCTCTCGAAATTAGTTTGTGAAACTTCAATAAATGTTGAGAAGGGCCTTACAATATTTTCTGGGGGAAAAGGGGGTCTCAGGCCAAAAAAGTTGGGAACCACTGTTATACATCACATTATTTCAAACTATGATACTAAAATGTCATGAGAAGTCACTTTGTTAAACTGCAGAGTTGAATTTTCAACATCAAAAGTCGACAGAGCAGAGATCAACATACCATAATGCAATTCATAACCATAAATAAATGGAATTTTTTTATATATATATTGTTGTGCAAAATAGATGAACTAAAGATAATGAGGATGACAAAAACTTTATGAATTATTTTTTGGCAATAATTCATACAGCTACAACTACAGTGTGTGAAGATCAACGTAGCCATTGTTCACAGGCCTCCAATGAAGACCAAATACTGGTGTATGCTTGTGCTGGAAACAAGACGACTGCTTTGAGACAGTTCAGAGCTGGAGGCAAAACCCCTATTTATCCTGCACTTCCATCTTTGAGCAAACCTTTTACATTCACCAACAGCTATATTTATATAAAAGACAGCATCCAAAAAAAGCATAACAGGGGCACTTTAATCTCATTGCACCTAAAAGACTCAGTCACAGTAATAAGACGGTCTCTATTGTGTTTTGTTTTCTCTATGAGTAAAGCCAGACAAGGTGAGAAACCGACAGAGAAAGGCGACTCAGGTGGGGATAAGGGCACCTTAATGCGTTCTTACAGGATGTGTAATGAAGCCTGTCAGTCGCCACTGTTTCGTTTTATTCCTCCGTGGACCGCGGGTCACTAGCATCAATACAATCCATTCCTCTCATTACCGCCACTCTCCGAGGGCTTCAGAGAAAAGAGCTTCTCCAGGGAAAATACATCTGTGAATGAGATGTTGTGGCCAGGTGCACATGCTCTTATTGCACTCGGAGAGGAGACCAATCATCCATCCGGTGCCACACTTCAAAACGCTAAGTGAGGGAATGTGCGCCGCTACTTTTAGTTTTCATGCAGTCAAAATCATTGGTGTCTTGATGCCAAAAACATGTACAATGTAGGTTGATATGTTTATTGGAGGTTGTGTTGTGCACTGTTAGGAACAATGGTTCTACAAGAAAGACTTTTTAAGAGGCAGATAAACATTTTAACATTTATTGTCAATTGTTTGCATAAATGTAAGTTCGTTATGGTCCTTTCATAAAGTCCTTTGGCGTAAGCCTCGTCTATCGTGCAGAATTCTGGATGAGCTGGCAGATCCTGCCTGAAGATGAAGGCAGGGCGAAGCCAACACCCTGAGTGGAGACGAGGCCGACCTGGTGGTGGTGGTGGGGTGGATGGAGGGACATTTCCGCAACGTCACCTGAGTACAGCGAAACAGATTGTTTAGATGGGCTTATATATAGTGTGCTTGGTTGTTATAGGCTGACGAGATAATTATTATGAATGATGTGACATCTCAGTCTTCCTGGCAGAACTATCGCTAAAGCTTTCATTTCTAAACAGTACTAAAGTATGGTTCTTTGGCAACAATTGGACTTGTTGAATGTTTTGACTGTAAATTTGAGTGCCATGTACTCTCTGCAGATGATTTACAATCTCATTTAAAAAACACAAATGAGTTTGAAGTTACAGTGTGTCCCTTTCTTTTTTTTTTGTTGTTTCTACAAACAATTATTTTTATTATATTATCTGAAGGCCAAAGTAGCAACAATGGACAGTATATGATAAAGTTACCGTGTTAAAGGAATATTTCAATCCAAAATGAAAAGTATGTCATCATTTACTCACCCTTTACTTGTTCCAAACTAGTTTTTTATTCTGTTGAACTTAAAAGAAGATATTTTGAAGTATGTTGGAAACCTATAGCCATTGACCTCCATAGTAGGAACAACTAATACCATGGAAGGCAATAGTACAAACTTTTTGGCAATTTATTCTCTGCAGAAATAATAAAAAATATGATCTCAAAGCATTTAAAAAAACACGAATGAGTTTAAAGTTAGAGTGCATCTCTTTCACTTTTTTTAGGTATAGACAATTATTTTTGTGAAAGCCAAAGTAGCAAAAATTGACAGTAATGTGATAGTTACTGTGTTAAGGGGATAGTTCAATCCAAAATGAAGATTCTTCCATAATTTACTTACACTTGACTTGTTTCAAAACAGTTTCTGTTGAACTGAAAAGAAGATGTTTTGAAGTATGTTGGAAACCTGTAACCATTGACCTCCACAGTAGGGACAAATACCATGAAAGGTAATAGTAGTAAACACAACAAAACACAACACTTAACTAAACCAAATCATACGATATGATACGATATGAAATGATACGATACGATACAATACGATACGATTCGATGTGATACGAAACAAAATGAAATGAAATTAAACGAAACGAAACTAAACAAAATGAAACGAAACTAAATGAAATGAGATGATACGAAACTAAACGAAAGAAACACGAAACAAAACGAAACACGAAACAAAACGAAACACGAAACAAAACACTAAACAAAATACAACTAAACTAAACTAAACAAAACAAAACACTCAAACTTGTTTGGAACAAGTGATGGGTGACTAAAATTTGTCAGAATTTTCATGTTTTGGGTGAGCTACCCCTTTAAATGGCAACTGTTATATATTTTATGACTTTCTATCCTAAAGCCTAGGAATAATTAGGAGGAAAATACATCTCTGTTACTTACCCAGTCAAAAATAAGCTGAACTGAACAGATGACACACATGTTCTGTTCAACTAAAAACAGAAAAAAATAACATTATTGGGAGGAAACAAGTTACATTTTGAAAGTTAAAATGTATAGAGATTTTAAGAAATAATTAGGAACCAGTGGGTTGAGCTAAATATGCAGTGATGCAGAGGTAGGTGTCGAACCTTTTCTGCAGAGGTGGAGTTCTGTCATGCTATTACATAATAAAATGACACAATTTCACAGTTGTTTTGGCAGATTGACTTCAATAACCTGTTTTTAGACTAAGAAGGAAGTATTGAATTCTGAAACATAAATAATGTTTTGTAGTATAATAATAACCTCTTATACTGTATGTTAAAAGATCGAGGAAAATGTGATTTCTCAGTTCATGACCACTTTAAAGGGATAGTTCACCCAAAACAAAAATTTACTTACTATTTACTCACCCTCAAGTGGTTCCAAACCTCTATGACTTAATTTATTCTGTTGAATGCAAAAAATATATTTTTTAAGTAGCTGCACATTCACAGTAGGAAAAAAATACTATGGGACTCAATGGTTACTTAATGGTTTTACAAAATGTATAAGAAAGAAACAGAAACATATTTGGACCAAGTGACAGGAGAGTAAATAGTTATAGAATTTTCAATTTTGGATGAACTATCCCTTTAAATGTAAGTTGTTGTTTTTTAAGATTGTGAGTTTATAGCTCTGCAATGTGTTTTATTTGTACAACTTTTTTCTTTTATGGACCTAATGAACTCAAATAGGCTGTTTATTCTGTTTGATGGACGGATTAAAGCAGTTGGCCTAATTTTAGAATATCTACACTGTTTCTCTCTCCGTTGCTCATGTTTGTCTCATATTTGTCCTACTATTTCTACCCTTTGATTGGTCGGAGCTGTCAACAAATCAGAGCCAATCAAAAGAGCTGTCATTTAATCATGACAAATGATTTCTATGCCGCCGTCCACTTGGGTGTCCAAAGTCCCTGTGCATACTGGGCACTTTTTGGAAGGGTAATTGAGTTCTGAATTATAGGTTGTCAGGGCAGTATTGCATTAATGTGCGTGTTACAGATGGTTGATGAGGGTAAATGGCATTTTTAGCCTTTCGCTTTTACTTTTTCATCATTTTTCTTTGTTCTTCATCTTGATTTGAGAGCTCTCGTGGGCAGCAGTGCTTGATTGTGTGTCTGATTTCGTTCCTCTAAGATTAGAAAGTTGGGCAAAAAGGTTGCAATTGAAGAGAAATTGACAGGGAAGGGGCTTTCGGCGAGCACTCACATACACCCACTTACACATTCACTTAATCATATAGACAGGCATATACAAAGCAGTCGAGAGAAGCTTTGAGGTGCTTGTAATTTCAAGTGGTTAAATGACAGACGTGTTACTCTACAAGCTAATGAATTTATTTACTTTTTCTCTTTTGCAATCTGAGTATTTTCCTGACAATAAAGCAATGAGAAGCTTAGCTAAGATGGTGTATTTGAGCAGAACAATTAGCAAAGCACTACTTTAGGACTGAGAATACTTTTATTTATGTAATTAAGTAAAGCCGCAGTGTTAAAATAAAATGTAATAAAATATTGTATTAATAAATGAAATAATGGTTATTGCTGTAACAAATAAGCAAAACTACACAAACATCTGCACAGCTTTAATGAACTGCTAACAAACCAAATAAACAATTTACCTAAATGAATCACGTTTTATTTAAGGGAAGGCGACATTTAGTGCCCTGGTTTGCTTGGCTATAAACATGCATGCAAAAATGACTGCATAACATACAAATAGAGATGCAGTTTTTTTAATTATGATTATTGTTATTTGTTAATTTAAAGTGAAATAATGCTCTAGTCATTTTGGTTCATTTAAAGTAGAATAATGTTGTAGCAATTGCTGTGCAGCCCAACAAGCATACAAATAGTGTTATTTTCCCTACCCAAAGATGAAGCTGTGAAGAGTCAGTGGTTGATGTTTATTTTTGCAAGAACACCCCAGCATTATAGCCCCAGCCTTGTGCTGTGTTACCGTCATTTATCTGACGAATGCTACAGCAATCTACACGCAAAGGGGATTCGTCAGCTGTTTGTTAAAGGAAGGATCAGAAAAAAATAATGATGTATGGGACTTTGCAGAGCTTGACAGGAACTTACAGTACACAGCTCATGGATCAGTTTCTTCCTCCATTTCACAAGTGTAAGTAAGTGCAATTAAAATGGTTGCCTCCTTGTTTTCTCTAGCTTACAAATTATGTATTTAATTGTGTTTTGTTACTTGTAATCGTTCCATGCAGCTTGTAGTGTATCTGGTTAACTCTTTATATTTCCATATTGTGCCTAAAACCACGTTGAAAACGCCACGCATGCCGCTTTCTTTGCGGATTTAAATGTGTTTTTTGAGCTTGCGATCCACTGCCGTTTGTCATTGCTATGGCCATCGCAAGCTGTTCTTACACCTGTGCGGCGGTCAAGTTTCAGAATAGTTCAGCTTTTGCCACTGTGTGGATTAATGCTGAATGTGTGTCATGGTTAAGAGTAAAGTAATATGCTGGTGTTTAACTGCATTTAATGCACTCCTGCATTGGCCTCACACATATAGTCTACATGCACTCTGACTACTTCAATATTGTTGATAAGCCATGGTGGGCTTTTCTCTCTGTCTCGTTCTGAACGCAGTCGACTAATCACAACAGACTGCGTCATCAGACCAATCAGCATCGTGCTAAGGAGGGGTTTGGAAACTAATGAATCTCTGAACAAATCATATGGGAGTCGTTGGGATAATCAGGTAAAAATAAAAGCATATTGTAAGACAATGAAAGTGTTTTTTAACCTTACATGCATATCAGCCTGTTGTTGGAGACCCCCAAAACCAAAATATGACCTTTTTAATGCTTAATGGGGCTCTTTAAAGCTATAATAAGGCTTTATGTGGTGATCTTGGAATGCTGATTAGAATTTATCAGTGACTAAACAATACTCAATGAGAGAGATCTAAAGAATTGAGTGAAGTTAGTTTTCCAGCAGTGTATATTTCCATCAGCGACTTATTATAGAAGCTGTCAGACCAGAGGAGACAATAGACAGAGCGATAGACGGAAAAAGAAGGATTGAAGGAGATGATGCGAAGTGCGGTAGTGGATTTAGCAGCCTATCCCAACACACATCAGTCTTGTTTACTGATTTCCAGGCTCCAATAAAGCACAGCTACAGCTTCTAAGAGTCTCCCGCCGTGAGCTGCCGGAATCACGCTCTTACACTGGGGACCCGACTGCTAAGAGCCCTCCACTCTTCCCTTTCTCCAACCGTCTCTGTCTTCCCGCTTTTTCTTCCCTCTGCTTTTCTCAGTCTCCTCCTCCTCCCATGTCTCCAGAATTCATCACACCTTCCGCTGACACGCTGCTTTCATTAAAGCCACGATCGGGCCCCTCTGCTGACTTACACGTCTCTGCACTGGTTTTACATGCCTCGGTGAACACACTCCCAGTGATGCATTCACACTTATAGACTCACAGTCGCTCTGTGGGACAGAACGCTGCAGAGTGGCTTGGGTCAAGAATCAGAGCTTGTCATTAACAGGACAAAAACATGCATCTGTTCTCAGCGGGTAAACAGAGAGCGTTGTTTGTCCACATCTGCTTTGATTGGTTCTTTGTTCACTGATCTCTCCTCTTCATTTAACAAATTTTTAGTGCTTCATTCATTCATTAGTTTTCCTTCAGCTTAGTTCCTGATTTATCAGGGGTCGCTACAGCAGAATTAACCACCAACTAGTCCTGGGAATAACCCATACACTTTCATATTCACACATACACTATGGTCAGTTTAGTTTATTGACTTCATCTGTACCACATATCTTTGAACCAGAACACCTGGAGGAAACCCATGTGAACATGGGGAGAACATGCAAACTCCACAGAGATAAGCCAACTGGCTCAGATGGGATTTGAACCAGCAACCTTCTTGCTGCAGTGCTAACCACTGAACCACCATGCCAGTGGTTGGGCATTTTCTAATGTTTCTGATATTAGTTCTAATGAGTTGTTTTCATGCAGTTTAGTTTTTAATGTATGGAGTTTTGCTTCTGTTTTTAGCTCTGGAGTATGTTTTGATTTCTGAAAGAACTTGTGTTTTGTTTTCATACAGCAGTGAGCACTTTTATCCCAAAAGATTAAGGAAAACATGATTTGTCATGAAGTGACTGCTTTAAAAATTTGAATCATTTCATATTGCCATCAAATTCAAAACATATACTCAGGTGATGTGTGGCTTTTGACCTATTACTTTTCTGTATTGCTCCAGAACTAATTTCATATATTTGTTTATTAAATAGTAACATGTTTAGTGCAGTGCAATGTTTTTTACATTATTAAACATCTATAATGTCTTTTTTATTTTGAGCATTATACAGTAACTTCTAGATCATGGATAATAAAGCCCAAAGTGTCTTCTTTCAAAAGATACATGAACTGTGAATGTAGACCAAATTATTCAGCAACTGTTACTGTTTTAGTTTGGGAAGGTCATTTTTGAGAAAATGCCTCTGACGGTGAGGGAGAGAAGGACACCGATATAGTCTCGGAAAACTTTTTACAGAAATCTTATTTTGCAAACTATCTTCATCAAGTTTGAAATATAAACTCATGAAACACTTGGCTTTCAAGACATATTTTTTTCTAGGACATTACATTAATGTTTTCCTTTGTTTGTACTGTATATGGAAAAACAAATATTGAACACAATACAATTTTTTTTTCTTATGACTTCAAATGTATAACGTTTTATATTTTTGAAGCATGAAACTTAGCAAAGTAAAGCCTAACTGTCTTCTTCCCGATGATAGTTCCAATGATATTGAGTTTAAGAACTGTTACTATGTAAAATCAGGTAGGTGTAAATTCCCAAAAGTGAGTGCTGGCTAACAGGTAATTTTGGCATCATGAAATTACTTGTTCACCATTCGGTTTTTTGAAGCTTGGAAGCCTAAATCTGGCTTCACATTAGATTTCTTGTAACCATTACGGCTGTAAAAGTGTGTGTGTGTCTTTGCCGTTACATTTCAGAGACATACAAAGACTTGAAGACCCTGTGATCGGCTGTCAGAAACACAAAGTGTCTCTTTTCTCATACGGCACCTCGGAAAGCGAGGATCCATCCCTGAATATGGCCATTTTTCATCATCCCTATATCGCTCACGTTCTCATCTCCGCTACTCGGTAATCCTTTTATCTCTGTGCTTGGATAATACAATTTTCTGATCATTTCTCTGTCGGGATGAAGGCATATCTGTTATCCATCACTTGTAACGAAGACCAGAAGTTTGTTCTCTGGTGACGACCTTGAGCGGTTGTGCGGTCGCCTCTTCCCCTGTTCGCGTAGGGTATGGATAACCGTAAGTCATCACCGTTGTTTGGCAGGCAGAGCATTTAAAAGCCATTGCTGTCAGAAGCAATGCGGCCCAAGAGAGGAATGCGGAGACTTACTACTTCTTTTTTTTTCATAGCTAGAATATAGTAAGCTTTATGCAGCTCTACCTCAGTAAGAACAAATCCGAGGTCTTGATTGTGCTTTGAGAGCAACATGCACTCCAAGGTCTCTCAGGCATAGCAAGACATTGCTGTAATTTTACCTTAATGCATCACATAGGCCATCCAGCTCTTATTAACACTGATGAAGCATATATGGAATTACTAAAGATCGTTCTGTTTTGCACGATTTGATAAATATGATAATTATATTAGCCAAACTTTTTTTTCATAAATGCCGATATTTTAAAACCCCTCCACTACACAATGTCTTCATAAAAGAACTTAAAATCTTTTCGGATGCCCTGGCTAAAATGAAAACAACAAAAAAAATGCCTTAAAAATGTTTAATTTGTTTGGATTATATAACTTGCCATAAACGATATCTGTTTTATATTAATTTCTTTTTTATGTTTTTATTTTCACACTTAATTTTACTTTAGTTTAGATGATTTTTGTCATGTTCTTGTATTCTTGTATATTATTTTGTGTTGCGCCTTTAATGTATGATACTCAAGTTGTAAAACTGAATGCAATATAGTTGTATTTGGGTTTTATATTTCCAAAAAAAAAAGAAATAACAACAACTGATGAAGCATATTCAATGGAATAAGTTGTATAGGAGCTCTGCAGACGTGATGTCTACGTCAATACAACATACTGTAGCATAATTATTAAAGTAGGAAGTTCCAGTGTTGCCTCAATTATACTAAAACTAGTTAAAACTAATTAATCTATATATAATATCCTATTCAATATTTTAAAGTCATAAAAATGTATAACCCATGTATAAACTTAGTGAATATAATCCAGTTCTTATAAATGATAATACAATGAAACAATCAAGAAATATAGCAATGTGTAAATTCATATCTAAAGTATAAAGGTTATGCATAATGCAGGGATATGATTCTTTGGGGGATGTCATTGTGAGGTTCATCGTCATCAGAGCAAACAACCTGATGGTTTCCCCCTTTAGTGTTTATCAAGGAGTAGTAACTTCTTCATTCCGGGCGTCTTTCAGGGATGTAATTGTAGACCTACCTAGGGTACTGTGTATGTAATATAATGATATTGTGTAGTCCTATAATGTGCTTTCACATTTGCAAATCACAACCACATACTCTCTATGTACATTATAAATAAAGGCAGGATGCACATTTGTTATTATCCTCTGCACATCATCTGTCCTCATGTCTTCATTTATTCAGTGCTATAGCACCTAAAATGTAGTACCTGAAAGTTTCATAAGTTTAGTCGACTCAATCATTTACTCATTTTCCTTCGGCTTAGTCCCTTTATTAATCAGTAGTCGCCACAGCGGAACAAATCACCAACTTATCGAGCATATGTTTTACACAGCAGATGCCTTTCCAGCTGCAACCCAGTACAGGGAAACAGCCATACACTCTCGCATGCACACACATACACTACGGCCAATTTAGTTTATTCATCCACCAGGATGATGCGACTGCAGCCATAGTGCACCAGACCGCACACCACACACCAGCTGATTGGTGGAGAGGAGACAGAGTGATGAGGCCAATTATGATATGGACAGAGGCCAGTGGGCAAAGTTGGTCATGATGCCAGAATTAAACCCCTACTCTTTTTCTAAGGACATCCTGGGATTTTTAACGACCACAGAGAGTCAGGACCTCGGTTTAACGTCTCATCCGAAAGACATCGCTCATTAATAGTATAGTGTCTCCTTCACTATACTGGGGTGTTACGACCCACACAGCCTGCAGGTTGAGCGCTCCCTGCTGGCCTCACTAATGCCACTTCCGTCAGCAACCTAGCTTTCCCATGTGGTCTCCCATCCAGGTACTGACCAGGTGCAGGAGTTGCAGAGAGCTACAGTAGCTGCTGACTATGTATGTCATACTTTTAGCTATGTATGATATTTTTTTAGGGTCGAATGTTAAAGCATATTAGGCTACTCAATTCATCTGAACTTAATATTTTTACAGTTGTAATTGTTGACTGACTGGTAGTTTATTTATCACGTGGAATTATATTCTGTGGACACAAGACAACTAACCTAGTTAGTGGCGCCATCTAGCGGCGATGTGTGGATCTGACCTGACATTGAAGTACAAAGTATAAACCTATTAGATATTACTTGATTTTGAAATGTTACGTGATGATTAAACTGGGTGATGGGGCGGGGTCTTGTCTTCCTTCTTTTTTCCTTTTCCTAATCACATGCCTGATAATGGAAAAGTCTTGCAAAAATGTGACTTATTGAATCTGATTCCCTGTTGTATTAACCTCGGTTGAGTCTTTAGATGGCTTGCCGTTGCATTTCTTAACCAGGATATTAAAAGCACTACGGACGTCATTCTTCAAGATGATGCGAAATAGATTTAATCGCAGAGATGGGGAATTGTTACTCATTATTTGTTGTATTAGTGATGAGTGTTTTAAATAAACAAAGGAAAATGTTCTTCGTCGTAATTAAGCAAATACAGCGGCTTGCTAATTTAGAGTATTGCACACATGGATGATGAATCACACACATCTGCTGTTGACACTTTCAGTTTCTCTGTGCAAAATTTATAATAATTTAACTTTTAAAAGTTAGTATTCATTTTATGCAAAGTTATATATTAGTAACTTATTGTGTTACTTTTGCCAAATGCTGTCTCTATTATTTATTTTTCTTTGTAAGTTGCATGTGTTTTTAAGAGTGCAGTAGCTTGCAAATTACCTCAAAGCCTAATAGGCACAGATGCGTCTCTGCTAGTTAGTGTCTGTTGTTTGTTTGTTTGCTTCTTCTTGCTTTTAAAGAAATAATGTACCAACAATAGTTTCATATAAGAAAGTAATTTGGTTTTCAAAACAAATTACATTTTCGAGCAGACTATCCCTTTAAAATCTCCCCCTGAACATCTGTTTGTCTTTTTTTTGCTTCTTGTTCGCGAGCATGCTATCACAATTCAACAAATTGTCCTCACCAAATCAGTTAACTCTCTTTGCATTACATCTGTTTGAAATGATTTTATGAGACAATGCACCTTATGTTCCACCAAATTTCATTCATGGGAGCCATTTCTTCACTGGAATAGTTTAATCTGAAATAATGTGACCAGAAAGATTACATTGGGCTGGCAGAGAGAAGGGCATAATTAATTTGATGGTGACTTAATAAATGCAGGGTGACATATGAGGCACTGCGAGGCATGCTTAATGAGAGCGGGGATAAAAAAGAGATGGAGAGAGAATGAGAGCGAGCAGAGATGTTCTACTGTCGCTTTCCACAGATTGTGAAGCAGACAGCAGCGCTTGGGGCGATGAGAGGGCCACTTTACAGCTGAAATTAAATACTGCTAGAAAGCTTCGACTCGGAACAGTTGAACCCAGTAGATCTATACTGATCCTGGAGCTAAAGTGACGCCACCTCAGCTGCTGTGCCAGGAAAAGTTTGGGTCCAATATATGGCAGAGGCTGTATAGGTGGTCTTAGGAAGTGTTAGTTAGTCTCTTTGACATTTCTCCAGTGTTTTTTGAGACTGGGATGACACTAATTGCAGGGAGAGTCAGTCTAGGTCAGGTGGGAGTATTATGTACCTTGCTCCAGACCAAGATATGAGACTGATTTAATCTGGCAACCCAAATGTAAAGGTCAAATGTCACCTTAAATCCAAGAAACAAATAAATTTTGTTTAATTTTGCAGTGATTTCGCAGTGATACTTTGCACTTTGTAAAGGGCTGTTCATATATCGTATCTTTTGCACGTTCAAGTTTGTTATTTCCAATGGAGGCATGAGACTTGCTTGCACAAGTATAGAGCTCACGCGGCACAACACGCTTATGTTTTCCAGGCGCACTTAAGTGAAAACATCTCAACTTTTCAGAATGCCAGGAGCTCACTTATGGCTCGTTTCCACTGAGTGGTATGGTAGGGTACGGGTAGGTATGCTTTTATGGCCATTTCCACTGTCAAGACTTACCGAATCCACTGTACCATACCACTTTTTGGGTATCCTTTGCAAAGACTACCAACAGGCCTAAAGAGTACCAAAAGGCAGAGCTAGATGCGCAGCTGAGCGCTATTGGTTTACAGAAATACATCACAAGCTTGTGGAGTATGTAACAGGTAATGTGTAATAGGTTAAACTGTCCGAGATATGAACAAAAGCAAGTGATGCATCAAAGTTTGGTTAAAAAAATCTCGAATGTTTATAAAAATCCTTATAATCATCAAAATAATTCATAGAAACAATAAAATAATTAGTTTCTAAATCTTAAACGATATTAATGATATGACGTAGTTCCTAAAACTTTCTACTTCTCTGTTTATTCATCTGATTTTACAGTCAGATTCTTTTGACCGCCTCCTGTCATTTGAAAGAATATCTCAACGGTGAAGTTGAGTATAAAAGTATTATATGAGAAGTATAAAAGCCTCGTCCATTTCGCGAGGTGCGCACTCAGTCAGCGGAGGTGCGTGATGTGGCGCCAGGCGAAAGTATAAATCCAGCTTTAGGCAGTGGAAACGCAAGCCTGATAAAGGTGACCCATACCGACCGGTACCGTACCATACTGTACCAGTCAGTGGAAACGGGCCATTAGTCATGTAACTTTAACCAACTTATCAGCTTACACAGGAAATCGCACAAGAAATCATTCATTATTTCCGTTTTATTTATTATCTGAGTCCAAACGATCTTTTATTTTGAAAAACTTGAGCACCACAATTTAACCCACAAGCAGCAAAATAAGTAAGAAACAGATGTCTTTGGAAAGTTTCTTTGCTAAGGGGAAAATGCCCAGTGAAGAACCCGCGAACTGCCAAGGAATAGATCTGCAACCCATTTGTCAACAAATCAGGTTAGTCCACCATGTCTGTGCAAGAAGGTCAACTGCTAGAGATTGCGAATGATGGCGGCCTTTTAGGAGCTACTGATGTATGGTATACACACATTTCAATATTAATGGTAATTACCTCAAACAAACACAAAGCACCCAAACACTGCAGTGCTTTTTCATTTTCTCCATAAATAAAACTTGTATCAGAGCTGTAGCAATGAAATTGGTCGAAGTGTATGAGTGTGTGTGCCTGAATGAGTGTATGGGTGTTTCCCAGTTCTGGGCTGTGGCCGGAAGGGCATCCGCTGTGTAAAACATATGCCGGAATAGTTGCTGGTTCATTCCGCTGTGGAAACCTCTGAAATAGAGACTAAGCCGAAGAAAAATGAATGAATGAAATTAGTTACTTTAACTATTATGTTTAGAAATGTTTTGAAAATGTTGGGGGAAAAATGTACATGGAGGCTAATAATTTAGGAGGGCTAATAATTCTGACTTCAACTGAAAGCTACACAACCCAAACAAGAGTCAAACTGATACAAACCAATCTCCCTTTTCTCCCAATTCCATTCACTTGCCAATAATATTACAACTTCATTACAGGAGTTCAAAGCACAGAAATACTGTAGAGTTTCCAGCACAAAACGAGTATTTATTTTTCCTTTTGATCTCTGTTCTCAGTGTGTTTTTTCGACTTGCTTTTCAGCAGCGTAATCATATATCACAACACAAAACGCTTATTTAGCTGCTACAAGTCATTTACCATAGGCCTTTGTCCTGATTTACGGTTTTGTCTGGTTATCCTCTCCTGTGTGAATTTGTGTGCACATGTGTGTGTTTGTGTGTTTAGACTGTAACTGTTGCTTATCAGCTGATATAATATGGTGGTTCCAGATGAATGCTTTTTTTTGTCCTCCTTGCAATCAGACCCTGGCGTGTCCTTTGTTGACAGAGCGTTTCTCTGCAACCCTCGGGGAACAATGAAGGCTCATCTGAAAGCTTGATTCAAGAGTGGCCGTCCAAAAAGCACCAGGCTCGGGAGTATGTGCGATATTGAATAGGCCCTCTGAAAGCACTGACCTTTTCTTTTGCCAAACCAACAACAGATTTCACTTTTGCTGCTACCTTGGGGACAATTATGCATCTGCTTTTTTTCTCCTTGCTTCTTTCTGAGCTGTCTCTATCTTTTGCCCCCTCTCTCCCTCTTTTTCCTGCATTTGTTGTATTGTGTTAGCAGAAGGTCAACAGCCTTGGCCTGCTTTGAATCATTCTCAGGGAAGCCTGCGTTTGGGAGGTTTGAGATGCTGTGTTTGATATTTCACAAAGTTGACTCATTCCATATGTCTTAGTAAAGAGCACTCAGATTTTAAATTGACCATTTCTGCTTTGTATTGTGCGGTATTTCAGTTTTTATACTCTTGTGATGTCATTTATACTTTTGTATGCCATTTATTATCCAAATCACTAAGTCCATTTACAGTATTTATTTTTTGACCCATCAGCTCATTTCATGATCCAGTTAATTTGTAACTAAATATGTATGAATTTATTTATGAATAAATAATAAAATAATTAATAAATAGTAATAATAACAATTTATACAATAATTTATTTATTTATTTATTTATTTTATTTTATTTTATTTTATTTTATTTATTTTTATTTTATTTATTTATATGTTTAACTTTTATTTATTTATATTTTATTTATTTATTTATTTATTTATTTATATTTTTAACTTTTATTTTTTATTTAACTTAACTTGAATTAATTAATTGATACATTTATTTACTTATGTCTTTTTATAACATTTAATAATTCATTTATTTCTATTTTAAACTTTTATTTATTCATTCATTATTTATTTATTTATTTCTATTTTAAAATTTCATTCATTCATTCATTCATTCATTCATTCATTCATTCATTCATTCATTCATTCATTCATT
>CAIGQZ010032248.1:426543-443560 GCA_903798205.1 Danio tinwini | reverse complement strand
CACACACACACACACACACACACACACACACACACACACACACATATATATATATATTTGCATGCAGATGTTTTCACTGTTTTTGGTTTAAAAGCAAAGTACATTCTAATCGCAAAGTACATTTAACCTACACTCAATTTTTTTTGCTTGTTCAAACTACTGAATCAACACAATTCTTGAAATTTCATTGGGACAAATTATTTTTTTATGTTCAATCCGCATAAATTTGTTAAAAGTGTTAAGTTAACGTAATCGTTTTGTGTTGTGACAACATGAATGAATTGTGTGGAACCCTGCATTTTTTATAGTGTAACTTTGGAGAAACCCAACAGCTGGGTTGTTTAATTGTTTTATTTTTTATGGTTTTTTTATCTAGCAATTTGACTCAAATCTGAGTTAAACCAAATAATTTTTAGTGTAATATTAAATCATTTAACATATATTGCACACTGTCTGTTTATGTTTTATAGTTAATACATTAAGTTATTTTTCTAGTTTTTATTAGTAGTGTCACAATCACCAGTCATCTAATCCTTACAGATCACTGGTAAAGACAAAGATCGCATAGAACTACAAATCCGCCATTATATGGACTACAAGATCCAGTCATACACTGCACACACACACCGATTCCTAATCCTGTCTGATTGCAAACACTCACAGCTGAAGCTGCTCAAAGACTGATAAGTTGGACTATTTATACAGCACACAAACACACAGGCTTTGCGGAATTTTGTTATACTGTCTGTGAACATTACGACACGGTTTCCTTTGCCTTGCCTTGTTTCTTCCATCCACCTGTTTATTGATCACGACTCTGGATTGCCAGTATATACCCATTTGCCCTTGTGTTGACTGTTGCTTGCCTGACTTTTTATATAAACCTGCATTTGGATCCGCACTCCGTTGTCCGCATCACTTCACATTACAAGTAGTTGTTGGAATTCTTATTCTTTTTTTTTTCAGATTTCATTGTAAATTTTGAATTTTAATCATGTTTTAATGCATGTTTTATAAAATATACTATACTAACTGTTAATATTATTTAATCTATATATATATATATATGATTTTTTTTCATACATTTATACCCTTTTTAATTTTTTTTTTCTGTTTTAATAATTTTTATTCTTTATTGTTTTATATACTAATTTTATGTTTCTTTTATTGTTTATGTAAAGCACTTTGAATTACCATTGTGTATTAAATGTGCTATATAAATAAACTTGCCTTGCTAGCTGTTAAAAATGACAATAATGAAACTTCCAGTTATGTTAGTTAAGTTGTTTCAACTGAAATTTGCAAAACCAGAATTTGAAAACTATTGGGTTAAATTGCAATATTATTTTAAATATTATTTAAAATTTTTGTCTAGCAGTTTGTCCATATTTGACCCAAGTATGTATTTAACCAACCAAATTTTGTGCATTTATTGAGAATTTAACTTTTTTTATGTAGGCCAATATATGATTTAAAAATATTAATTTAATTGTTTATTTGGGGAAAAGTATTACACACTGTTGATATTTTATAGTAAGTTACTTTGAATAAGTAGTTTGTAACTTGTAGTTTTTATTACTAGGCCTAGTTGGAAGTAATTCTTATTGTTACATTTTTATTTTTAGTCAATGTTTTAATAATGCATACTTCATAAAATATGTTGTTAAAATTATACAGTGATATTAATACCACAGCTGTATATGTACATACAGCTGTTAATAATAACAGACAAAAAAAAAATGAAAAGGTTCAATTATCATTACACATAATCAACAAATGTAGGAGCAGTAGCCATGCTGAGATTACACCGCAGACAGAGCCATTTCATGATTCACAAGCCATTTCAGGTTCATTTGTTTTAGATGAGACTCAGAATGTGATGTCTAAATGGGTGAGATGTTTACTTGGTAATTAGTCTGTCCGTTTCCAACACTTTAACCCTCTCAGGTCATTCGCGGATAATTTGTGAGCATGATAGTCGGGAATTATTTCATTCATAGGGTAATCAGCCAATAGTTTCACCATGTGACTTTTATTTTTAAAAGTATTTCACAGTTTTTCTCGAACATTCACACTACTAGTTCTTCATCATAACACAATCACCTCAAAGGATATAAACGCTGCTGGAAGATTACACTTTATTATTTTTACAAGTGTTGTGAGATCTCAAGTGTTGTGATCTCACATCATTATTACTCTAGATAAAAAAAAAGTTTTTAAAAGTAGTCTCTATTCATTACCTTCACTATGTTTCAGTTGATCTTTCAGTTCTTTTGACTGATGTTCAAAAAATGTATTCTGAAAAATTGCAAAACAATTGATAGGCTTCTGAAAAAAATGTGTTGGTGTAAATACACTGCTGTGCTCACCAAAGCTGCATTTCTTTGTTTAAAATTACAGTATTATTGTAAAAAAAACATTATTGCAATTTAATATAATTATATTCTTATTTTGAAACAATGTAATCTTGCATAAACCAATGCACTATTCTTAGGTGTCACATGATCTTGTATAAGGTAACATTTCTTAATAATTTGAAAATAATTCATAATCATGCACTCACTGGCCACTTTATTAGGTACACCTTACTAATATCGGGTTGGACCCATTTTTGCCTTCAGAACTACTTTAATCCTTTGTGCCATAGATTCAAAAAGGTATTGAAAATATTCCTTAGAGATTTTGGTCTATATTGACATGATAGCATTATGCAGTTGCTGCAGATTTGTAGCGAATCTCCTGTTCCACCACATCCCAAAGGTGCTCTATTGGATTGAGTTCTGGTGACTGTGGAGGCCATTCGAGTACAGTGAACTCATTGTTACTAATAGGCCTAAAGTTTGCCAAGAAAATATCCCCCACACCATTACATCGCCACCACCAGCCTGAACCATTGATACAAGCCAGGAGACTCGTCAGACCAGGCAACGCAATTCCAATCTTCTATTGTCCAATTTTGGTGAGCCTGTGTGAACTGTAGCCTCAGTTTCCTGTTCTTAGCTGACAGGAGTGGCAGCCAGTGTGGCCTTTTACTGCTGTAGCCCATCCGCCTTAGGGTTGGACGTGTTGTGCGTTCAGAGATGCTCTTCTGCATACCTCGGTAGTACAAGTGGTTATTTGAGTTACTGTTGCCTTTCTATGAGCTCAAACCAGTCTGGCCATTCTCCTCTGACCTCTGGCATCAACAAGGCATTTGTGCCTGCGGCTCACTGGATATTTTCTCTTTTTCGGACCATTCTCTGTAAACCCTAGAGATGGTTGTGCGTGAAAATCTCAGTAGATCAGCAGTTTTTTTGAATACTCAGACCAGCCCGTCTGGCACTAACAACCACGTTCAAAGTCACTTAAATCATCTTTCATTTCCATTCTGATGCCCACAGTCCAAAGACATGCAGTACAGGTGAATTGGGTAGGCAAAATTGTCCGTAGTGTATGCGTGTGAATGAGTGTGTGGATGTTTCCCAGAGATGGATTGCGGCTGGAAGGGCATCCGCTGCATAAAATCATGCTGGATAAGTGGGCGGTTCATTCCGCTGTGGCGAACCCGGATTAATAAAGAGACTAAGCCGAAAAGAAAATGAATGAATGATACAAATTATATATACATTTGAATATCATTCATTCATTCATTCATTCATTCATTCATTCATTCATTTTATTTTCGGCTTAGTCCCTTTATTAATCGCCAGTGCAGAATTAACCAGCAACTTATCCATCACATGTTTTACACAGCGGATGCTCTTCCAGCTGCAACCCATCACTGGGAAACAACCATACACACTCATTCAGACACATACACTACGGACAATTTAGCCTACACAATTCACCTGTACTGCATGTCTTTGGACTGTGGGGGAAACCGGAGCACCCGGAGGAAACCCACACGAATGCAGGGAGAACATGCAAACTCCACACAGAAACGCCAACTGACCCAGCCATGAAGCTCGAACCATCGCCCTTCTTGCTGTGAGGCGACAGCACTACCTACTGCACCACTGCATTGCCTACATTTAAATATCTATGTAACAAATTAGTTTTGTATAGATTTGTTTGTATTTGTTTGTACTGTATGTATGCGTGTATATATATAATACAAACATATGGTAAAACAAACATTTATTTTGTATGTGATAAATCACGATACATTTTTGCACAGCACTAATTTTTTCACATTATAAATTACATCTTTATAGAAATATATAGGTTTTATTTTGCCGTCTAAATCTAATAGACTGAAAACCCAATTCTTTTTTTTTTTTTGTTCTGTCTGGATGTTTTCACACAAAGAGATTCTGGCCTATATGCTGCCACACCTATTGAAGCTCCTTCCTAGCTTCCTTTTTATTCCTCTCTGTGTTTTTCCTCTCAGCGCATTAGCTTTTCCACGCTACATTGCAGATTACCGCCCCTTGCTTGGCTCAATGGTAAATAAGTACTTTATTGTTCCCGGGATAAAAGTGCCAGGCAGAAATGAGGAATGCCGTGACTTTATCAGACCGAGCAGCAGAGGGCCCAAAGTACAGAGACCTGCCATAATTGCATATTAAAGTGACAACTAGCAGAGTTTTCGCTATTTGTCATATGGGGGATCATATTATGATGGCGGGAATGTGACATTTAGTGCAAAGAGCTCCCCATGGAAATACTCAGAGGGAATAATGACTTTCACCGGCAAGTCCTCCCAGTGCTTTGCAGGCACACGCAGAAGAATCCTCTCAGAGAAAATGAGTTGAAATTGCCACACTAGGGCCAGGCGTCTTGAAGATTGATGTCGATTGTGCACCATTGGAAAACGGCTCCTCAGATGTTTGAACCGATAAATCTTCCAATCAAGGTCATTTAGACGTAAATGAATTCACGTAATATCTTTTCATATTAACGCAAAGGTGACATCTGTCAACCAAGCGGCGCTGAAGCGATATCTTATCAGGTTGTCTTGTGTGGCTCCTATGAAGATGTTGTTGCTCTGTCCTAGAAAAACAGTAATGGAACTGTCTCATAACTGGTTTTAAAAAGCGTGTGCTGGTTATTGCTTGATGTCAACCCTAAACACCTGAACAAGATAATCAAAGTCTTGCTACTTATTCTTGAATCTTCCAGACGAGTGTGTTAAGGCAAGTTAGAGAAAATTTCTGCTGGAAATGCAGCCCTCCAGGACTGAGATCGGTGACCCCTGCTTTACAGACTGTTGCTCTGTCCTAGAAAAACAGTAATGCATCCATCTCGTAGCTAGTTTTGAAAAGCGTGTGCTGGTTATTGGTTGATGTCAACAGCATTAAACCACCATCTGTGATTCCACGGCTCTATTTTGTTGATGCCACGGTTGCTGATAGCTGAAGACTCTCATATTGCTATTGATTTTAATGAAGGATATCAACCATTTTTATTGTTACTGTAAAAAATATCCATAAATTAGCAGGTTTTCGTATTTTCAGATGCATGTATTTATTTTATGATTTTGAATTGCATTATGGGACCTTAACCTTTCTTCCACCAACTTGTAATCATGACAAATTAGAAAAAGGACTTTTATTAAGATTTTTTTTAGAATTTTAAGTGATATATTGTCTGGGTTGAGGTTGTTTATTATGGTACAAAATGGACTTATTTCTCTATATATTATTTCCTATGCATTATATTATTTCAAACTACTTTTCGACATCAAAAGTCGACAGAGCAGAGATCAACATCCCATAATGCAATTCACAACCGTAAAAAAATGGAAAACACTTGTGAATCACAAAAATACAGAAGTGGTTCATGAACAGAATTTTTTTACAGTGTACATGTAGGCTGCCATTTTTGGTAAAGCCAAAACCTTTTACATGAGATGAACTCTTTTATGCAAATTTTGAAAGAGCATCAAAAGTGCTATAATTTATTAAAAGAAGTTAGTGTTTGCCAGAAGATGCTGAACAGCAGGGTCACCAAACTTGTTCATGGAGAGCTGGTGTCCTGCAGAGTTTAGTAGCAATCAAACACACCTGAACAAGCTAATCAAGGTCTTAGTAGGTATATTTGAAATGTCCAGGCAGGTGTGTTAAGGCAAGTTGGAGCTAAACTCCAGGACTGAGATCGGTGACCCCTGCTTTACAGACTGTTGCTCTGTCCTAGAAAAACAGTAATGGATCCATCTCGTAGCTGGTTTTGAAAAGCGTTTGATGGTTATTGGTTGATGTCAACAGCATTAAATTAACATCTGTGATTCCATGACTATTTTGTTGATCCCACGGTTGCTGATAGCCGAAGACTCTCATATTGCTATTGATTTTAATAAAGGATATCAACCATTTTTATTGTTACTTTAAAAAAATATCCATAAATTAGCAGGTTTTCGTATTTTGAGATTTAAGTATTTATTTTTGTTTATTTATGATTTTAAATTGCATTATTTGACCTTTATTCCAACAACTTTTAACCTTGAAAAGTTGAAAAAAGTGACTTTTATTATGATTTTTAATAGTTTAAGGTGATATATTGTCTGCATTGGGGTTGTTTATTATGGTACAAAATGGACTTATTTATCTGTATATTATGTTTTATACATTATAATATTTCAAATTACCTAAATGTCAATAAAAGTCACTTTCTTAAACGGCAGAGTAGATTTTTTCAACATTAAAAGTCAACAGAGCAGAAATCAAGGTCCCATAATGCAATTCACAACCGTAAATTAATGGAAAACACTTGTGAATCACAAAAATACGGAAACTGTTAATGGACAGATATTTTTTTTACAGTGTACATGTAGGCTTTCATCTTTGTTATGGCCAAAACATTTTACATGGCAAAGTCTCTTTTATGGACATTTTGAAAGAGCATCAAAATAACATCAAAAGAAGTTAGTGTTTGCCAAAAGATACTGTACAGCAGGGTCACCAAACTTGTTCCTGTAGCGCCAGTGTCCTGCAGAGTTCAGTTCCAACCCTAATCAAACACATCTGAACAAGCTCATAAAGCTCTTAGGCATATTTGAAACTTCCAGGCAGGTGTGTTGAGGCAGTTTGGAGCTAAACTCTGCTCCAGATTGGTGACCTCTGCTTTACAGACTGTTGATCTGTCCTTGAAAAACAGTCTGTCTTGTACTGTAACTGGTTTTGAAAAGTGTGTGCTGGTTATTGGTTGACGTCAACAGCATTAAATAACCATCTGTGATTCTATGACTACGCTGTTTTAGTTGCGATTGCTGAAAGCTGAAGACTCTCATGTTGTTATTGATTTTAGTGAAGGAGATCCACGATTTTGATTGCCACCTAGGTTAAGGCCAAAACCTTCAACCCGACATCAAAAGTTATATTTCTTAATAGAAGTCATCATTTCCCAGAAGATGCTTTACAGACTGTTGCTCTGTCCTAGAAAAACTGTAATGGATCCATCTCGTAGCTGGTTTTGAAAAGCGTGTGCTGGTTATTGGTTGATGTCAACAGCATTAAATCACCAGTAGTGTAGCTGTGATTCCATGACTCTATTTTGTTGACGCCACGATTGCTGATGGCTGAGAAAGGCTCTCATATTGCTATCGATTTTAGTGAAGGAGATGGCCAAGTGCTGCGTTTTACTCCAAAAAAGCCATTTTTGTTCTGCAGTAAGTATGGAGAGAAACCTTCATCGCCATTGATCTGTGTTTATCTGCGCCCACAGTTCTACAAGGAAAAAAAAAAAATTATCATCCAGATAGCATTGCCCTTGAGAACCAACAAAACAGCTTGTACTGTACTGTATATCATCCACGCACCAACCAGACCCCGCTAAGCCTCCATTTGTACACCCAAAAACATTCAGGAAAACACTTTTAATAATGTTTGGCTCATTAATAAACAAAATGCAAGTGCATTGGGGATCAGGGACGTAATTGAAGTCAGGTAATATCAATGAAGCGGTTTAGAGGCTACGTGTTTTTAATTTGCTTTCCACCGAGAGTTGCAGCAGAATCGCTTTCTTCGTGATGTAAACATTAATTACCATTTGAAATTCGCATGCAAAGTCCCAACCGCATGATTGTGCCAATCACAGCCGCATCTGCGCTGTTGTCATGTTCGCGCGAGCTGATTTGTCAAGAGTGTTTTGTGCATCCGACAGTCCACCTGGGATTAAATGCGTTAAATTATTTATCATAGTACCATTACATCCGATTTCACATTAGCTCAGCTGAAGACAGTGTAATCTACTGAAGCGGCTGATGGTGTGATTGAGGACACTCGTATTGACCGTGGTAGTAAGGCTGATTGCCTGCTTGTAGGTTGGCTCTAAATTACCTCTCGGTTCAAAGGCCTCGCTTTGCCCGAACATATATATTGGCAATCATCAACAGTAGGGAATATATAGATGTCTGCTCAGAATACCTGATGGAAAATGCACGTGGGCCGAAAGGGTTGAATATGAAATGCAATCAGGAGAGTTCACTACTGGCCTGCTGTTTAGGAGGCCTTCGCTAGATTGGATCAGTGTGCAGAATTGATTGGCCTCATCCCCAGGCCTCAAGGTTGTGTTGATTGATAGATGCGATGCGCCCGGGTCTTGTGGTCATGTCTTAGATAATGCTTGTGATGAATGGGGTGTTATGGCAATGGCTTCCTCTGCCCACCTTGCAAATTATGCATGGTGATTTAGCACAGTCAGGTAGAAAGGTGTCGGGAAAAATTGGGTCTGATTTCGACCTGCGTTGGTGATGTTTTAACCCAGACTTAACATATGTACATTTGGTTGAAGTCAGAATTATTAGCCCTCCTCAAATATTTGCTCCCATGTATATTTTTCCCCAATTTTTGTTTATAGGAGAGAAGATTCTTTCAACACATTTCTAAACATAATAGTTTTAATAACACATTTCTAATTTATTTTATCTTTGCCATGATGACAGTACATAATATTTTACTACATATTTTTTAAGATACTAATATTCAGTTTAAAGTGACATTTAAAGGCTTAACTAGGTTATTAGGAAAGTTAGGGTAAATAGGCAATTCATTCAATAACGATGGTTTGTTCTGTAGAAAATTGAAAAAAAAAATTGCTTAAAGGTGCTGTATGTAGGTTTTTGACTCTTCTAAAGCATAAAAATACTGTAATATCTTTGCAGATATTTAAGAAACATGCTAAGTGAACATTCTTATTTATATAAAAACAATGCTAAAGTCAGCTATTCAGCTTTGTAAGTTGCATGCCGGAGTGTCTGTCTTTGTTTTGGTCATTTAACCTGCCCAATGCCACTTTACCCGATTATATGTTAATGTTGCCTTTGTGGACAGGAAGGCTCATAAAGTGTGTGTCTGTGACTGTAATGTGACCTCTGGCGAACAGTAACAGCTTCCAAAATGAAACGCAGATTCAGAGTTCCACATGAGGTGGTTATTAAGTAGCAAATAATATAAATATTACAAACGTAAACATTAGGTGAGCAGGTATCATTGTAACCCCGTGTCCTAACAACACGCTTCGTGATGAGATTTGCAGTGATAAGCAATTCGACTGTTTGCACCTGACGAAATGTGACAGAAATTTAAATACAGCCATTCAGAAGCACAGAATAGTGCACTCTCTGCACTCCAACGAAATGGTAAGGTTTATAATCTAATTAATACTTATTAAATCTCTTTAACATTATTACATGTAGATGCTGAATAATTGATATGTGTTGGCTTGTCACAGTTCTGAAGTTCAATTTCAAACAGGTTATTTTATTTTCAAGATCTGAGGTGAACTATCCGCTGCTGCTTTCAGTAGTATGGCAATAAATGTCATGTAAAATGGCATTTAAACTCACATTATTAGCAATTAACACTGAATAAAGCACATGAGGTGTACCTGAGGTGATCATTGTCAGTTTATCCTGTTGTTCAGCTATTATGTTCAGCTAAGATATTGAAGCCGTTTCTAAAATATATAAAAAAAAAAATTAAAAAAAATATATAAATTTCAGGTGTTGGTTAGAACAAAACTCTTTTTAATATAGAAAATATTCCTTCCATTGTGTGCCGTTGCTTTTATTTAGAACACGGTCCTTAAATCAGCCTTTAAGCTTGATAGTTAGCCACACTTCTGTTGATGTCATCAATCTGTCAACCTGCGTTTGCGTCTGTTTTGAACAAGGCGTGCAGTACCTAGTTCAACCACTGGGTGTCAAACTTACATATTGCACTTTTAAGGGGGTTAATAATATTGACCTTAAAATGTTTTTTTATTTATTTTTTTTCAGAACTGCTTTTATTCTAGCTGAAATAAAATAAATAAGACTTTTTCTAAAATAAAAATATAGGAAATACTGTAAAAAAATATTTGCTCTGTTAAACATAATTTGACAAATGTTTGTATAAGAAAAAAAATCACAGGATAGCAAATAATTTTGACTTTAACTGTAGCTTGACATTATTTTATTACAATTATCATTTTGATTTGAGGAAATAACTTTTTTTTGTGCGTCGAGTAAAGAAGGTTGTTTTTGGATGATTTAGCTCGGAATATTCCCTAGTGAAAGGACCTGCAAATGCACACATGTGCTGAAATGTTTCAAAGGTCTTTGAATCGCCTAACCGTGAACTGGCATGATCTGTAATTGCGCTAAAAACACTATTAAATAGCCACAGTGTTGATTGCTAACTAGGCTGTCACCTTTGTTAAGGTCAAAACCTTTTACCCGGCTTGAACTCTTTTATTCAAATTCTGAAAGAGCATCAAAAGTACTGTACTTTATCAAGAAGTTAGCGTTTGCTTTAAGAAAGTGAAGAAATGTCATGTTTTTTCAAGAAAAAAAAATCATGCTTTTATTTTTTGCATATTCTGGAGCCCAGCACTTGTTTCATTTTCTAATGTAGTGAAGCTGTTAGTATACTGACTTGTGCAAATCTACTCATAAGACTGTACAATCATATACCGTCTCATAAAGTTGAAGTAAAACGGATGTAAAGCTGTCCGTAGAATCATTTTATAAATAGTGTCTCTGCACTTACAGTTGCAGTGTGCTTTAATAGCAGGCAGTTACCCAGTTACTCTGTTGTGTGATGTATTCTGCTTACAAAGGCATAAAGGACCATGAACATGATTGTGTTGTGTAAAATGACAACGCAGGCTTCAATATGGGCAAAGAATATAAAACACTGAACATCAACACATTTTCAAACTTTTTTACGGCGGCTCAGTGGTTCGAGGGTGCTGGTTCGAGTCCCAGTTGGGCCAGTTGGCATTTTTGTGTGGAGTTTGCATGTTTCCCCCCCTGTTGGCATGGTTTTCCTCCAGGTGCTCCGGTTTCCACCCACAGTCCAAAGACATGCGCTGTAGGTGATTTGGGTAAACAAATTTGGCCGTACTGTATGAGTGTGTGTGTGAATGTGAGAGTGTATGGCTGTTGCGGGTTGCGGCTGGAATAGTTAATTGGCGGTTTATTCCGCTGTGGCGACCCCTGATAAATTAGGGACTAAACCGAAGGAACATGAATGATTGAATTGTCTTGAGATACGAATACTTATGCTCCTGCTGTTAATAAGCAAACTAAACCAGTATCTAAATTAATGAATGAATTAATTAATTAGCAAAAACAACAAGCATAAATAAATTAATTAATTAAAATATTTGACTGTAGAAAATACAAAATTGTATATATATAAAAGAATGAAACAGTAATAATTAACATATGAAACTAAACCCGCAGCAAGGGACTGTCATAATGAGTGAACCATTGAGTCATTTATAAAAGTGATTTGTTCAAACAGATGATTCATCAAATAATCCAGCAAATGGCTGTTTTTATGAATGACTTGTTGAATCATTGACTCAACTGCGTTGTTAAAAAATGGCTTAATCATTCAACAAAAATGCAGCAGATAGCTTAGAAATGTTCAGCTATACTGTTGTGTTTCTTGGAAGGCCAAATTCGGTCTTAAATCAAGAAAATCATGTAATGTGTTCATTGAACAGTTGTATGAAATCACTGTCAGCGACAAATACTTCTCTTGCTCATGTGGTGTTGCTTTTATGCTACAAAACATTTCATATTTTTAATTGAAAGACCTTCTATGATTTTTCTATGTGTTCATTTCTTTTGATTTCTCCACCAGTTTCTCTAACACATGCAGACAGACTGTGACCTTGTTACGGGTGCGACCTTGTTACTGTCAGTTCATTACTCATTATCAGTTGCCATTTGAATCAAATGTAATAAGAACGATAAGAGTGGCGTTGTGTGAGTGTTCAATGAATACAGTCCGTAAATGATTGGTGAGGCTGAATCAGTCCTCCTACTTTTGTGTTAGCAAATATTTTTAAATGATTCTTTCAAAGATAAAACTCAATGTCATTTCCATCTGTTGATTCTCCAACTGAAAGCGATGAACAACATTGTAGTGTAAGTTGCTAGGTAATTTCTGACCTATTGCATGTGATGTTTTCCACCTCTAGGTTCCTTCATGATGGTGAATGCTTCGGGTCGAGCATCAGGTCAGAAGGCTCACCTGCTCCTCCCCACTCTAAAAGAGAACGACACCCACTGTATAGACTTTCACTACTCCTTGTCCAGTCGGGATGGGACGAGTCCCGGAACTCTTAATGTCTACATAAAAGTGGATGGTGGACCACAGGGAAATCCCATCTGGAACGCCTCCACTCCTGTCACTGAAGGCTGGGTGAAGGCAGAACTCGCCATCAGCACCTTTTGGCCCAACTCCTACCAGGTAAGCCTGATGTTAGCAATTCCAAAAGGTTTTAAGTTCAGAGCAAATTTTAACCTATTTTTAACGACGTGCTCTGGTTTTAATATAAAACATGCAATACACTTACATTTGAGGACAAAATGATTAGGCCTCCTGTGAAATGGTAATTCTTTTTCAAATATTTCCTATTTTTTAGTTTTAATAATCAATTTATTTTGTCTTTGCCATGATGGCGGTATATATTATTTTACTAGTTATTTTGCAAGGGGATAGTTAATTTAATGGCTTAAGGTTAATTAGGCAATTTAGGTTAATTAGACAAGTCATTGGAAAACTACAGTGGCCGGGAAGTGCAAAACAATATTACAAAATGTGAAACACTTTTACAAAGCTCGAGACAAATTTACATTTTGAAAAATAGTTTACCTATCATAAAACACAAAGACATAGAAAAAAACTATTTTGCCAAGGACGAAACAAATTTACATTTTAGAAAAAATTAACAAGATGCAAAACACTTTTACCAGTCCGAAACATATTTACAATTACAGATTCTTTACGGAAAGGGAATGTACCACACACCGGAAAATAGCAATAAAGGGGGGGCAAGCGTGCTTTGGCCCGGTTCAAGGCAACTGTACATAGTGTGAGTACGACCTTAAAGTGACATTTAAAGGCTTAACTAGGTTAATTAGGTTAACTAGGCAGGTTAGGGTAATCATGCAAGTTATTGTATAACGATGGTTTGTTCTGTAGACTATCGAAAAAGTATAGCTTAAAGGGGCTAATAATTTTGACCTTAAAATGAATTTTCTAGCTGAAATAAAACAAATAAAACTTTCTCCAGAAGACAAAATATTATCAGACACACTGTAAAAAAATTCCTGAATCTGTTAAACATCATTTGGGAAATATTTAAAAAAAGATAAAATTCAAAGGGGGGCTAATAATAATAATAATAATAATAGTGTATGTAGGGTATATAGAGTATATACAATGTATATACAATGTATATAGTGTACAGGATGTAGTGTATACAGTATATATAGCGTGTATAATGTATGTTGTGTATATAGTGTATATATAATGTATATAGTGTACAGGATGTAGTGTATACAGTATATATAGCGTGTATAATGTATGTTGTATATATAATGTATATAGTGTACAGGATGTAGTGTATAGAGTATATATAGTGTGTATAATGTATGTTGTTAATATAGTGTATATATAATGTATACAGTGTATATATAGTGTATATTGTCTATATATAGTCTATGTAGTGTACAGTGTATATATAGTGTATGTAGTGTATATAGGGTATATGTACTGTATATAGAGTATATAGCATATGTAGTGTATATATCGTATATGTTGTGTATAGAGTATATATAGTGTAAATAATGTATGTTGTATATATAGTGTATAGTGTATATATAGTGTATGCAGTGTACAGTATATAGTTTATATATGATATATGTAGTATAAATAGTGTATTTGTATATAGAGTATACAGAGTATATTAGTATATGTAGTGTAAATAGAGTGTATATAGTTAAATGGCGGAATCATTACCCTTTTTCTTAGGCCTGATTAGCAGCACAGCCATGATCAGTGAGCTGTTTTTTGCATGACGAGTTTTAAACATGACGAGTTCTGTAGAAAGCCGAATGCACGGCGAATTTTGTTCCCTTGGCCACTGAAATTGACTAAAGTTTATTTTCTGCCTCATATTGGTGGTGAATGGCTGCAATTGAACCGCAGAGAGGGGCAGTAGATTGCTCTCTACTCCAATTACCACTGCAATCACTGTCCCCTAATCTAACCCACAAATGGCCCTGGTGAATAAGCTTTTAGCTGTTAATTTTAGATCTGTCTTTTTGCTTATTACCTCTTACTCTCACCCCCTGCTTCTTTCTCTCTCTCTTTTGCTTATTTACACCCAGATCTCTCTCACTCTCTCTTTCGCTCTCTGCCTTTTAGTCCCTTTATCGTACTGTCTATATAGATTCACCGTTCAGTCTGAGGAATGAAAAACCCTTATAAGATTAGCCATGTAATTGAATTAACTAATTAGAAGAGCAAATATTTAGCTTGTGATGGGAATACTGAACTGCTCCTGGCAAACAGCAGACCAATATTTGCTAAAGGCAATATTTGCTGAAGGCATCTATTTGACCAGCAAGCAATATCAGCTTGAGTGTGTGTGTAGTTGATTTTTTGTTTGCTACTCTTTAAATAACAACAACAACACTATATATAATAACTTTAACTTATTTTAATAAAGTTTAATCAAGTTTCAACATTTGTATTTAAGTAATACAAAGTTTAACGTAATATTTTAATCACTTGATGTAAGTTGACATGACTAGAAAAAATGAATTTATTCAACTAAAAAAATTAAGCCAACAAGATTTTTTTACAGTGTAAAAAAGTGCAAGTATATGTACACTCACTGGCCACTTTATTAGGTCCAACATTTCCCTCGTTAATGCAAATTTCTAATCAGCCAATCACATGGCAGCAACTCAATGCAATTGGGCATGTGGACATGGTCAAGACGATCGTCTGCAGTTCAAACCGAGCATCAGAATAGGGAAGAACGGTGATTTAAGTGACTTTGAACGTGGCATGGTTGTTGGTGCCAGACGGGCTGGTCTGAATCTTTCAGAAACTGCTGATCTACTGGGATTTTCACACACACCCATCTCTAGAGTTTACAGAGAATGGTGTGAAAAATAGAAAATATCCAGTGAGCTACAGTTCTGTGGGCACAAATGCCTTGTTGATGCCAGAGGTCAGAGGAGAATGGCCAGACTGGTTCGAGCTGATAAAAAGGCAACAGTAACTCAAATAATCGCTCGTTACTGCAGAAGAGCATCTCTGAATGCACAACACGTCCAACCTTGAGGCGTATGAACAACAGCAGCACAAGACCACACCGGATGCCACTCCTGTTAACTAAGAACAGGAAACTGAGGCTACAATTAACACAGCAAATCATCTCAGACTGGTTTCTTGAACATGACAATGAGTTCACTGTACTCAAATGGCCTCCACAGTCACCAGAACTCGATTCAATAGAGCATCATTGGGATGTGGTGGAACGGGAAATTCGCATCATGGATGTGAAGCAGACAAATCTGCAGCAATTGAGTAATGCTATCATGAAAATATGAACCAAAATCTCTGAAGAATATTTCCAGTACTTTGTTGAATCTATGCCACAAAGGATTAAGGCAGTTCTGAAAGCAAAAGTGTGTCCAACCCAGTACAAGTAAGGTGTAGCTAATGAAGTGGTCAGTGAGTGTATATGTACACTTAAAAATGCTTTTTTTTTTTGCTTGTTCAACCTACATATTTAATTTGAGTTGAAACAATACAGTTCCTGAGGTTTTTCTGAGACAACTTAATTCTTTTATGTTTAATCCACCAAGTTATTTTTAAGTTAGTTGTGTGGAACCCAGCATGTTTTTTTAAAAGAGTAAGTAAATAATAACAAGACAATACATAAATGTACATTTTATTTAAAAATGTATTGAAGTATTCATAGTGAAATATTAAAATTATATTTGGTTTATTTACATTTCGTGGTGAAATATGACCCGGACATTTTCTCAGCAAATGCTGTGAGATTCACACACTGTGTTCGTTCTCAGTTTGTGTTCAACGACATTTTAAGTTTTTAAAAGCACTCGCTTCTCTTGCTGAGCTGAACTTAGTAAATTGCCTGTTAAATATCGAGAACTAATATCTACTGGAAAATCAGCCCTTGGGAGCATAAAGTATACTGAAAAATATCCCACTGTGACTTTGATTAGAGCAACGAATTTGCCAGATAAGTGGCCAATTTTGCCAAAACGAATCTCTGGGTTAATTGACTTGTTTCCTGCCGTGTTACATTTTAAATCGTAGGGTGCCACTTTCAATGTGACAGTGTTTAAAGGGTAAAGTTTCATGATATGCAAAAGGGATTAAAAAAAGGCAAATGAATTCTGTCTCTTTTTGAACTAGTGATGGTACATTTTAAAAAGTCGTTTTTTTTCTCTCCATGTCATCACAGTTTTGGAGATCTTTTGAGTCAGCCATAATGTGGTGAATAAATTATGAATACAGAAATGACCTTGAGTAGGGACAAGGCTGGGAAAAATATGATATAAAGGTTTTTCAAAATTGAAATTAGCTGAAACCCTAAAGTCATTTCAAACCTGTATGACTTTCATACAAGATAATGATGATACTATTAAATCCTATAAAATATGGAATCCTATTTATTATAATTTATCTATTTAGAAACATGACTCTTTTAATTTTATTTAATCTTATTTTATTTTATTGAATTTTATATTATTTAATCTATTTAGTTTTATTTTATT
>CAIGQZ010032248.1:404171-426143 GCA_903798205.1 Danio tinwini | reverse complement strand
GAGAGAGAAGGGCATTGTTCAGACCACACATGTCTTCACCACATGGCATGTACAGTATGCCTTGTAAACCATGCAGTCCCATATCTGTGAGCTCGAATTTGGGTTTATTAGATTGTTATTATTATTAGTTTATTAGATTGTTATGTTTTGAAATGTTTGCTTGTGCTCTCTATATTCAAAATAAATGCAAGCTATACAATTGCACTGACATGCAAACATTTCAAAGTGTATTGCAAGACTGTAGGCCAATAATATTTTAGCATCATGGAGATTTCATGGGTCATTTTTATTTATAAGAAGTATTAAAGTCCCTTTGAAATCAAAATATATATAATTGTAGATGTTTGTATCAGTATATTACGCTTAAGGATATCTATAAGCTAGTAGCTAGTGTCCAAAATAGTGACACAATTAGCATTTAGAAGATATAAACATTCAAAACTTGCAGTTTGTTACTTCCCCCTAATGATTTGGTGATTTTTTTGACATCACCTCATACTTCAGTTTCTCATCAAATCTTCTGACCAATCAAATGCTCTCTAGCATCTGACATGTCTCGACCCTTCAAGATGCTTTTCATTTTAGGTGCTTGAGCTCAACCGCTCTCACTGGCAGAGCTGTGGTAAAAAAACAAAAAAAAAAACATGCTATTGGCTGGTTTATGAAAAGGGGAGGAGCTACTATATGTCCTGCCCTGTCTATATGTTACAGTTGAAATGATGTCAAACACTGAATAAAAAAATGTGCACTTAAAAGCACTTCATGGGACCTTTACATACCTTTTTATGTTCCTTGGTGGTGTAATTGTTGCAGTTACCTTGTAGATATTTGCAATATATATTTTTTACGTAATTATTAATATACATAATTGTTATCTTTATATAATGTGAAAAGGCCTTTTTTGTCGAGTAAAGATCCCTCTTGTTGACTTTGAATGTTTTTGTTTTCTTTCTTGGAACAAATGGAGCGTTTTGCTTCAGTCTGAAACAAGCTGACTTGATTTTAACGCCTGATTTCCTCTCCTCTTTTTTCTCATTTAGGTTATTTTTGAGGCAGTAAGTGTACAAGGACATCCTGGGTTCATCGCGGTGGATGAGATACATGTATTGGCCCACCCTTGCCGTGAGTACACACACACAAACACACGCACACATACACATACACAAACGCACACACACAGAGCGCCTGCTTACTTTCACAGTCTTGGCTACGCTGTAGGAATTCAGGCTGTCAACTACTGTGAAAAGCACTTCATGTGGATCGAGGGCTGAACAGAGATGGAAAAGGCTGGCAAACAAGCAGGTCTGTGCTGAGGATGAGAAAGAGAGAGAAAGACAGACTGCCCATTCCTCCATCATTCCTGTTTTGACAGGAGAACTTTAGCCTTGCTTTGTCTCAGATCTCACTCTCACTAATGGCAAAGGTAGAGGTGAAATAAAGGAAATATTTGTTGATTCATTACATGTTGTAAAAGTCAAAATGACCACAGGTGCTTTTTTTTGTACAATTCATCATTGCATCTTTTAAAAAAAGGTCCCTCTTTACATTAAGTGCCCTTAACTAATGTGTACTTGCATTAAAATATAAATACAATGTACTTAATGTGTTCAGAATGTATTGCAGAACACTTCTGGTTTTCTTGAGGTGGGATGCAGACAAAAGTAACAAATCACAAATACTCAGACTACTGTAATTAAGTAGTTTTTCTCAGGAATTGTAATTTACTGAGTAATTTTAAAAATGTGTACTTTTACTTTTCCTTGAGTACATTTTTAGTGCAGTATCTGTACTTTTACTCCACTACTTTCCTTCAACCTGCAGTCACTACTTTATTTTTTCTTGTCTATAGGAATTAGAAAAATCAGTCCTGTAATTTCTGCCCAATCAAATCACACATGGAAGGTAAATCGCATCATAATAAACTACCTCAAGACATGGGTAATTTATAATTGCAGCAAACCGCTTGAAAGCACTAAAAGTGTTCAAGAAGATGTCCAGAATCTTTACACACATTGACCCAGAGATTTTAAGATGCATGTCACTAATGAGAAGATGACGGATGTTTACTGCATAAGGACCTTAAACACCCAGCAGGCACAAGACATTAACATGACTTAAGATTGACGTTGTACCCCAACGTCGCGGGGACGTTGCATTTGGTTTGGAAATGAAAATCGGGTTGACATTAAAACCCAACGTCAGCATCAACCAAATATTAACGTTGAATGATGTTACAGCTTGACGTTGTGTGGACGTTACCACTATGATGTCTATGATGCCGGCAGATAGCTCTCTGCAACTCTCACATGGTCGCCCATTGAAGTTAAGTCAGTACCTGGATGGGAGACCACATGAGAAAGCTAGGTTGCTGCCGGAAGTGGTGTTAGTGAGGCTAGCAGGGGTAACCTAACCTGTGGTCTGTGTGGGTCCTAATGCTCCAGTATAGTGACAGGGACTCTATACTGCTCAGTGAGCGCCGTCTTTCGGATGAGACGTTAAACCGAGGTCCTGACTCTCTGTGGTCATTAAAAATCCCAGAATGCCTTTCGAAAAAAGAGTAGGGGTTTACCCCGGCATCCTAGCTAAATCTGCCCACTGGCCTCTGTCCATCATGGCCTCCTAACCCTCCCCATATCATAATTGGCTTCATCACTCTGTCTCCTCTCCACCAATCAGCTGGTGTGCGGTCTGGTGCAAAATGGCTGCCATCGCGTCATCCAGGTGGATCCAGGTGGACAAATAATTCAGTATTTGACGTCAATATGAAATTGGTTTAAGATGTTGGCTTGAAATTGAATTTTGATCACTTTTTAACACAACCTAAATTCAACCAAATATCAATGTCATTTGACGTCATTATTGGACATTAAAATAACTTTGTCATTATACGCTGGCTAGACATTTAATTTTGATCACCTGACCTCACAACCTACTGTTGAAGTCAAAATTATTACCCCCTCTTTGAATTTATTTTCCAAATGATGTTTAACAGATTTACACATACACATTTTCACAGTATGTCTGATAATATTTTTTTTCTTATGGAGAAAGTCTTATTTGTTTTATTTTGGCTAGAATAAAATCCTAAAATTACCCTAACCTGCCTAGTAAACCTAAATAACCAAATTAAGCCTTTAAATGTTACTTTAAGCTGTATAGAAGTGTCTTGAAATATCTAGTAAAATATTATTTACTGTCATCATAGCAAAGATAAAAAAATCAGTTATTAGAGATGAGTTATTAAAACTATTATGTTTAGAAATATGTTGAAAATATCTTCTCTCCGTTAAACAGAAATTGGGGAAAAAAAGCAAGGGGGGTTATATCAGAATCAGAATCAGAAAGAACTTTATTGCCAGGTATGTTCACACATACGAGGAATTTGTTTTCGTGACAGAGCTTCTACAGTGCAACAGAATTACAGAGGACTAAAAAACAGATAATAAATATATTTTAAAAAGTCGTGAATGTAGTAAATAATTCAGACGGGGCTAATATTTCTGACTTCAACTGTAAATCTAACCTAATATTAATGTCTTATGACAATGTGTGCCTGCTGGGCAATAACTAAATGCACTACAGAATGTTATGTTTACACACATCCACAAATTACATGTAAATGCATCAGTTTTTTACAGCATAATACTCACTACTCACTACTCTTGAGTACTTTTAAAAGGTATTCACAACAGATAATTTTACTCTACTTGTACTACATTTTTAGGCAAGTAATGGTATTTTTTTTACTTGAGTAAGATTTTTCAGTACTCTTTCCACCACTGGATACAGGTAGGGTTAGAGACAGATTTGTTGGTATGTTTCGGTTTAAGGGTGTGTTATTGTCTAAGGCACAGGTGTCAAATCCAGTTCCTGGAGGCCCGGAGCACTGCAGAGTTTAATTCCAATCCTGCATCAACTTACTTACCTGTAGGTTTCAAGCTAAACTGGACTCTATTAGTTTGATCAAGTGTGTTTAATTAGGGTTCAAACTAAACTGTGCAGAGCTTTGACCCTCCAAGAACTGAGTTTGACACCTGTGGTCTAAAGCAGTGTTTCTCAACCACATTCCTGGAGGACCACCGACACTGAATGTTTTGTTTGTCTCTTTTTTTGTCTGTCACACCTATTACATGTCTTTCAGTATCTGCTAATGAGCTGATGATCTGAATCAAGTGTGTTTGGTTAAGGAGACATGAAATATGTGCAGTGCTGGTGGTCCTCCAAGAATGTGGTTGAGAAGCACTGGTCTAAGGGATGGTCAACAGTATAGTTACAGATATAGTTACATGCAGGTATTTAATCAAGCATAAGTACAATGTAAAAACATGTATTTACACAATAAGTGCATTGTAACCAATTATTCCGCTCAGTGTCATTTGTTAAAGCCACTTGATATAGAGTGAGAGCAAAAAAAACTTTGTCTTTACTAAGAAGAGTCATTGCAGTTGCCAAAATAAGCCACAATGCTCTTGATTTGACCATCCATTTCTAGTGTGACCATTTTTCCCATCTTTTTGGCTTTTTTTCCTTATATCCTGTACTATACAATAATTTTTTTTTTGGTCAAATGTGCAAAATGACAGTCTTTACTTTCTGAGGTGATAACTGAAATCCAGTGTGAAGTGGCTATTTGACATTTACATACAGTGACATTTTTAGCTGACACTTTCATCTGAAGGAAATCAATTCATTCTAACAGTGTAGAATGCATCTTCACATAATGTGCATAGTATAGTTTCATAAGAAATATAAAAAAAGTATACACTTTGAATTGCAAAAGTATGCAATAAGCTGTAAATGTAATACATAGTCAGTTGAAGTGGCACAAATATAGATCATGACAATGTCTTATCTTGATTTTTATGTGCCTTATGAATGTGGGTGTGCAATTTCAAGATTTCATCATGAAATGATAATGCTCTCCAGGTTACAGCAGAGATACTGAGATAAAATCTACGTTCCAAATGACTTTAATCGAATAAGACTGAAATTGCTTTTGTGCAGAATGCATACATGCACATAGATAATAATGAAGCTAGCAATGAAAGTGAATAAAAACTATTATACTAAGTTTGGAGAAAGAGTTTCCATTCTATTTAAAGACAAATTCACCTGTAAATATCTGTACATGCAAATTAGATTGTTCTATCGGTCTTATTAATGAATGTAAATGCAAGCTTTGCTCAAGTTGAAAGATGCATACAAGAGCTCAAACAAACATCTGAACACTTGGAATCATTCAATTAGATACAAAATAAATGTTCTTTTTAGACTACATTTAACAGGCTAAATATTTCACAAAAAAGTGTTCAGTTTGTTTTGAAACTAAACCTTAAAACAGCAGATCTACATTGCAAGTACTTTTGTGGTTCTCATATATTTGAATCAGCTTTGAATCAGACATTAATAATAATGTCATCTTTTGTTTTATGTTTTTGAAGGCATATGTGTTTTGTTTGACAGGCAAGACACCGCATTTCCTGCGACTGCAAAATGTGGAGGTGAACGTGGGACAGAACGCCACATTTCAGTGTATTGCCGGAGGCAAATGGTCACAACATGACAAACTCTGGCTACAGGTGAGATACGATACCAACATCTCTCTCTCCCTCTCCCACCCTCTCTCTTTCTCTCTCTCTCTCTCAGTCAAAGTTAAACATTAAATATGTCTTTAAAAGTGGAAGATTTGGAAACTCTTACTAATATATGAGAAATAAATCAATGCATTTGTTGGAATTGATGACGATAAGTCTCTTAAGATATTTGTTTGAAAGTATACAGTCTCTCTGTGATCGTGTGATATTAAATATTAGTTTGATGTTTTTACAATTTTGCAATTGAAGTGGCTGGACAAGTCAATGTCCCTTTCTCTCTCACACACACAAACACACACTTGTACAGCTATCTTATGGGGAATTCCAATTGACAGTATGATTTTTACACTGTAAATCTAATACATCACCCCTAAACCCAACCCTCACAATAAACAATTTGCTTTATTACATTTTCAAAAATACTAGAAGCTACTGTCCTCATGGGGACAAAATAAAAGTCCCCCACAAGGCCTAAATGTACTGGTATCGCTATACTTGGAGTGACATTTGGTTCCCACAACGAAGGAATACAGGGACTAATAATACAAGACACACATGCAAACATACAGTACAATGAATAGAAATAAAAGGTACACACAAACACGCACACACACACGCACGCACGCACACACGCACACACACACACACACACACATGCACGTTCATGTATAAATCCCAAATATAAAATAAGCTATAGAAACATTAATAGACACACCTGCACCTGGTTCACATTTAACATGCAAGAAAATTGGATAGAGACTGCTATACTCAGTTCAGTTAGTGCAACAATTGCGATTCTATTTAAAGTCAATACAAACACTCACTCACTCACTTTATTAGGTACACCTTACTAGTACCTAGTTGGATATACTTTCGCATTCAGAAAAGCCTTAATCCTTCGTGGCGCAGATTCAACAAGGTACTGGAAATATTCCTCCGAGATTTTGATCCATATTGACATGATAGCTTCACGGAGTTGCTGCAGATTTGTCGGCTGCACATCCATGATGTGAGTTTCCCATTCTACCACATCCCAAAAGTGCTCTATTGGATTGAGATCTGGTGACTGTGGAGGCCATTTGAGTACAGTGAACTCATTGTCATGTTTAAGAAAGTCTGAGATGATTCGTGCTTTATGACATGGCATGTTTATGACTTGTTATCCGGATGGAAGTAGCCATTAGAAGATGGGTACACTGTGGTCATAAAGGGATGGGCATGGTCAGCAACAATACTCAGATAGGCTGTGGTGTTGACACGATGCTCAATTGGTACTAATGGGCTCAAAGTGTGCCAAGAAAATATGCCACACACCATTACACCACCACCACCAGCAGCCTGAAGCATTAATACAAGCCAGGATGGATGCATGCTTTCATGTTGTTGTCGCCAAATTCTGACTTTACCATCCAAATGTTGCAGCAGAAATCGAGACTCATCAGACCAGACAACGTTTTTCTAATCTTCTATTGTCCAATTTTGGTAAGCCTGTGCGAATTGCAGGAGTGGCACCCGGTGTGGTCCTCTGCTGCTGTAGCCCATCTGCCTCAAGGTTGGACGTGTTGTGCGTTCAGAGGTGCTCTTCTGCATACCTCTGTTGTAACAAGTGGCTATTAGAGTTACTGTTGCCTTTCTATCAGCTGGAACCAGTCTGGCCATTCTCCTCTGACCTCATCAACAAGCCATTTGCACCCACAGAACTGCCGCTCACTGGATATTTTCTCTTTTTCGGACCATTCTCTGAAACCTTAGAGATGGTTATGTCTGAAAATCCCAGTAGGAGGATCAGCAGTTTCTGAAACACTCAGACCAGCCCATTTGGCACCAACAACCATGCCACATTCAAAGTCACTTAAATCACCTTTCTTTCCCATTCTGATGCTCAGTTGAACTGCAGCAGATCATCTTGACAATGCCTAAATGCATTGAGCTGCTACCATGTGATTGGCTGATTAGAATTTTGCATTAACGAGCAGTTGGACAGGTGTACAATAAAGTGGCCGGTGAGTGTATGTGTGCACCTTTACACCAAAATAGGATACATTTTTATGTATAAGTTAAAGTTTTGAATAAGAAAAACAGACACATTGACAGTCACAAAAAACATGCATACAAGAGCTCAAAAGAGCACATTCGGAAACATTGCATTAGAAATATGATATTGACTTAAGTATCTGTTATTGTTATGAATGTGAAGCATCTCATTACTTGTGTGCATGTGCAGTAACATTCACATCATTTGCATTGAGAGGTTTTGATTTGAACCATGGTCTCGAGACACATCACTTGAAGAAACTTAATAACTTGTTGGAGATTTTTGTCAGCAGGATTTCTAAGCTAGAGTCCATGTGTCCATGAAGTCTTGGATAAAATTACTTTTTTCCGTTGGCTGGAGACTATAAGCCTCCATCTATCCTGTGCTACGGCTCTGAGACATAAGTAACCCCAGCTCACACTGAGTTTTAAGAGACTGATGTCACACTATGGTCCACCTTTTGAAACACCTTTAAGAATAGAATGTGTTAACATAATATCTGTTATATAGGATCATTCTTATTTGTGTTTCAGCAATGGAATTGTTTTGGTAATAGAATTTCTTATTTTCCAAGTAAAAAAATGCATACAGCAGCTCAAACATGCATTTAAACACTTGGAATCATTAAATTAGATACAAAATATTCAAATAAATGTAATTTTTAGACCGCACGTGCTTGTTACAAGCTAAATAGTTCACAAAAAGGGTTTGTTCCCAAAAATGAACATTTACTCACTGTTTACTCACCCTCAAGTGGTTAAAAACCTTTATTGAGTTTCTTTCTTTTGTTGAACACAAAAGAAGATATTTTGAAGAAAGCTGAAAACCTGTAACCATTGACTTATAGAAAATGCAAATACTATGGAAGTCAATGGTTACAGATTTCTAGCTTTCTTCAAAATATTTACTTTTTGTGTTCAACAGAAGAAAGAAACTCAAATAGGTTTGGAATCACTTGATGGCGTGCAAATGTTGATAGAATATTAATTTCTGGGTGAACTATCCTTTTAGGTTTGTTTTGAAACTACAGTAGATCATAAAACAGCATATCACTATTGCAAACATCTTTGTGGTTGTCAAAGAGACTCATGTGACTCTGTAGTCCACCTTGTGAAACACCTTTCTGAATATAATGTAATAAGACTCTTACTCCTATATAAAGGATCATTCATGTTTGTGTTTCAGCAGTAGAATGGTTATGGTAATGGGTTTTCTCATTTTCCAAGTGAAAAAAACATGCATACAAGAGCTCAAACAAGCATTTGAACTATAGGTGGGCATACAGTAGATACTTTTTTATTTAGATTAATCTAGATTAAAGTGGCTCATTTGAATTGTGCTGAAGGTATTCAGAATATGTGTGCTACCCAAATAATGACTAAAGTAAGTCTTTGAGAACTGTTTCTCAAGCCTGGTGGCGCATTAGACCAGGGGCTCATCTCCTGTTTCCAAAATGCATCACAAACTGCTTGAGAAACTGTTCTACTATAATAATTAGTGATGATGTTTAATTAGATGTAGTTGTGTTTACTAACTGTTTATTCAGTTAAACATGAATTTTGAACTGTAGGCCTACATAAGCTCCAAACAGTGATTTTTGATAACCTTAATTCGACTAAAGTCATAACTGAACTAAACAGAAATGGAATTAAGACGTGAAGTATGCAGATATTAGTGTCATTATTGAAGTAAACACTGCAATCAAACTATTACCATCATGTAGAACTTTTCGCCATATTTTCCGACAAGATCCACACACGTGGTTGTCAGTAAAGTACCGCAGACACACACACACACACACACACACACACACACATGAAATGCTGAAGTTTTTTTCTTTCCATTTGGCGTGCGTTATAAAATTCCATAACACTCTCACCAGTCCTTACTCCCTATTTTTGTCTAATGCCCCGGTTTGTCATGATTGAAATGTTCATGAGTGAAAGTGAAATTGCCGAACTGCAGTTAAAGTCACCCAAAATTACAGGAAACTCTTACATGAAAGCACTTCACATAAACACCTTAATTATATTATTGTCTATCAAGGCAAATAACTAGATTACAGATGTCCATGAAAGCGTAGTCAGTAGTGTCTTCGAAGTAAGTGAAAGATCCAGAAGGGCATCCTGCTGATTTGATTCAGAAGGGCACTTTTTTTGTCAGACGGCTCACCGATTTAACTTTCATTCACCGTCATTCATTTTAAAAAGCACCCGGTTCATTTTATTTGTATATGTTTTACTGAAACACTCTACAGGTGACTGATAGTTAGATGTGGAGCTAACATTAATCAGATTCACTCTAGTGAACTGCATCCATGTTGGCACGTCACGTTTGATGTGGTAATTTCACAGTAGGAATACACACAGGTTCAAAAACTCATCTCGCTACCTACAGTGCAATTCGGTCAGGTATACATCCGCGCTAAAATATCAAAGTGAAAGTCATCATAGCTTGCGTAGAATAGACCCCGTCCCAACCGAACATGAGAATAGATTAACGCCGGTATTTTTTTATTGGCCGATAAGATTCCTGCGTTAATGCAGCACAATAACGCTGATAATGGCCCACCACTAATTTGAACACTTGGAATAATTCGGTTAGATACAAAATATTTAAATAAATGTGATTTTCAGACCATATGCATAAGTTACAAGCTAAATAGTTCACAAAAATGTGTTAATTTCACCCCAAAATGAAAATTTACTCACTATTTACTCACCCTCAAGTGATTAAAAACCTTTTTTTTTCTATTGAACACAAGAAGTAAATATTTTGAAGAATGCTAGAAACCTGTAACCATTGACTTCTATAGTATTTGTATTTTCCTAAAATGGAAGTTAATGGTTACAGGTTTTCAGCTTTCTTCAAAATATCTTCAAAATATCTTAAATCAATATCACAAGCACCTTTGTGTTTGTCAGATGTTTGAATCACATTTAGAAATAATCCCAGCTCACACTGTGTTTTAGGAGACTCTATGTAAAACACCTTTCAAAACATAATGAGTTAGCATAATATCTGTTTCAAAGGATTGTTGTTATTTGTGTTTCAGCAATGGAACGGAAAAGACACGTCTCTTATGGTTACGCGAGTGGTGAACCATCGGCGATTCTCAGCCACTGTTAGCGTAACGGACACATCCCAGCGGAGCACCAGCCGTTACCGCTGCGTCATTCGGTCTGACGGAGGATCTGGAGTCTCCAACTATGCTGAGCTCAGTGTCAAAGGTACGTAGGGATATTTGTGCATTTGTGCCACTTTTTGGAATTATCATGTGATCTCGAAAGTAGTATTTAGGATTTGATAAGCTCTTACTGATACTTAGATATGTAAAGAACTCCTTTAAATTCATTGAGTTTTGTTGGGTAAAAGCTAATGTTTGATATCAGCCAATCACAATGAAGCAAAATAAATTGCTGGATAGTTGATCGTTCACTATATTTAAAACACATTGCAAATATTAAAGTGTAAATATTAATACAAATGTAACTAATATCTATTTTTTATGTTTGTTTTTTAAATAGTTTTACTGTCTATTTAAAAATGATTTTTATTGATATAGTAACATTTAATTAAACATGGATATTCAATTATTTATATTAATATCGGCACTGTAATAGTGTTTAAATATAACTGTAATTTGATTATATTTAAAACAAAGTGCAAATATTTATTAATAAATATTAAAGTGCAAATATTAATACACAAAAAACTAATATCTATCTTAATGTTTGTTTTTAAGTAATTGTTTTACTGTCTCTTAAAACATTTTTATTGATATATTAACATTTAATTAAACCGGGATATTCAGTTATTTATTTTATTATCTGCACTGTAATAGTGTTTTAAATATAACTGTATTTGACTATATTTAAAACAAAGTGCAAATATGAATACAAAAATAACTAACATCTATTTTCAATGCTTGTTTTTTTTATTAATTGTTTTACTGTCTATTAAAAATAATTTTATTGATATATTAACATTTTATTAAACATGGATACTCAATGATTTATATTAATAACTGCATTGTAATAGTGTTTTAAATATAACTGTATTTAACTATATTTAAAACAAAGTGCAAATATTAAAATGTGAATATTAATACAAAAATAACTAATATCTATTTCTAATGTTATTTTTTTATTAATTGTTCTACTGTCTATTAAAACATATTTTTATTGATATATTGTAATTTAGTTTAACTTGGATATTCAATAATTTATAATAATATCTGCACTGTAATAGTGTTTTAAATATAACAGTATTGAACTATATTTAAACAAAGTGCAAATATTAAAATGTGTATATTAATACAAAAAATAACTAATATCTATTTCTAATGTTTTTTAAGTAATTGTTTTACTGTCTATTAAAATATTTTTTATTGATATATTATCGTTTAATTAAACTTAGATATTCAATGATTTATATTAATATCTACACTGTAATAGTGTTTTAAATATGACTGTATTTGACTATAGTTAAAGCAAAATGCAATTATTAAAGTGCAAATATCCATACAAAATATCTAATATCTAATTCTAATGTTTGTTTTTTAAGTAATTATTTAACTGTCTATTAAAATATTTTTTATTGATATATTAACATTTAATTAAACTTAGATATTCAATAATTTATATTAATATCTGCACTGTAATAGTGTTTTAAATATGACTGTATTTGACTATATTTAAATTAAAGTGCAAATATTAATACAAAAATAACTAATATCTATTCTTAATGTTTGTTTGTTTATTGTTTTACTGTCTATTAAACATATTTTTTATTGATTTAATAGCATTCAATTAGACATTGATATTCAGTTATTTATATTAATAAATGCACTGTTATAGTTTTAAATATAACGTTCACTATATTTCAAACAAAATGCAATATTTATTAATACATATTGAAGTGCAAATAATAATACACTAATCACTAATATCTACTTTAATGTTTCTTTTTTAAGTAATTGTATGACTGTCTATTGAAAATATTTTATTGATATATTAACATTTATTTAAACTAGGATATTTAATGATTTATAATAAAGACTGCACTGTAATAGTGTTTTATTAATAAATATAGTATTTAACATACTATATTCACGTTATTAAAATAAAATATTGTAGGATTTGCTCACTATTTACTTAATATAATTGGAATCTTAAATGTAATTTAGATTAAATAAAAGTAAAATCATAGAAATGTTCATTTAGTTGTTAGATTTAGAGGTTTTCTTTGATTTTCATGACTGTTTACTTAAAAAAAGAGCAGAAACGAGCTTAATGATAAAGATTTTGCTCTAATGATCCAGAGTTTTACAGTGTACTTTGTGCAGTCTTGTTCTGTACTGTCTGAAAAGCAAGTATCCAGAAAGTTTGCTTTCATTTTATGCAAATTACTGTAACTCACATTTCATAAATGTGGCCCAGTGTTCAGGGACATTGGCTTTAAAATGCTGGCGTGCACACTTGCCAAAATACACACACACACACACACACACACACACACACAAACACGTACAAAGCAAACCCGCAGCCGAAAATACAGTACTTATAACTGGCATCAGCAGTCAGCAGCAGGAATCCTCCTGAATTGTTACCCACAGAGTGTTCATTATTTCAGCTAGCATTACTAACGACTAGTACCGAGGCCTTGATTCTCTCTGCTTCTTAAGATAATGGGGAGGTAAAGCCTTAGCTTTACTACAGAGAAATTGTACCACTTATGCAGAAATCACAAAAAAAGCTTTGGGTACCTTCTTGCAATGCTTGTTAGCACGTGGCATGGTCACTGGACTTGAGAGAAAGGCTAGCATCTGTTTGGCTGTGCCATGTACGATTGGCATTGCCAAAAACACCTTTAGTGGTGCTCTTTACCCCTGATAAGCTTTGCCCGAGATACAAGCTTGTCTGCCCATATGGCACTTGGAAAGTAAAATGGAGAAACAGCTAAGATCCAACAATTTCTGTCTCCAACAAATGTAGTTTTTTTTTGGACAGCTAGTTGATTAAACCCCTTAATCACTGCAGAGACGTGAGCACTAATTGGCCTTAGTCTTTATTAGAAGGTGTTATTATTCATTTCAGATAGCCAAGATTAGTTCAATTGACTTTTTAAAAAGCACTATAGAACATCTCTAGGCTAGTAATTCAAAATCACTGCTTTATTTCTGTGCAGAGTGCCAAAACACAGATGGTTCAATCTGAATTCAGACTGATGTGCTATATATGAATTTTTCATTGTCAGATGGTTAAAGTCAGAATTATTCGCCCCCTGCAGATTTCACATTTCCAAACATGATACTTTTAGTAACAGTTTCTAATAACTAGGGGTGTAACGGATCACAATTCATGATTTGGACGTGCATGTGACCCTCAGATTAATAACTTTTTTTGAACTTGTAGGTTAATCCAACATTCATAACAATTGCAGAGAAAACTCCCCCTGCGTCATTCAAATCAGGTGTATGAAAGCATTTTGGCCTCTCAATAAAATATAATGATGACGAAAAAGTTGTGGTGGAACCTACCTAAATGCTTTCAGAGTTCAGAGGAACTCTATCTTTAGGCTGATGATGCCGCAATTTTAGTATTTCATCAAGACAAAAGGGCCCCGGAAGAAATGGAGAAAGAGTTCCCAGTTAAGAAATTTGTACAACTGTCTTTTGGATAATAAACGTTCTTTACCAGTAAAACAGAGGCTATTTTATTTGCTTCAAGAGTGAAATTAAAGAAAGATGATTATTTTGTGGTTAGGATTAATGATTTGATAATTGAGTCAAAAAATGTTGTGAATAATTTGGGATGTTTTATAGATAATACATTATCAGGAGATGTTTTGGCAAGAAAGGTTTTTGTGAAGATATGTGGAAAAATTAGGTTCTTAGCAAGGCAAGCTGATCTGTTGAATGTTCATTCTTTAAAAGTACTGGCAGGAGCTTTGATTCAACCCTATTTTGATTATGCTATCTCATTTTGGTATAGTAGCTGCTCACAGAGTATGAAGGAAAAATTGCAAAAGGCACAAAATAAATTAGTAAGAATGTTTTTTTTATTCATCAGAGCACATTTGCACAAACAGTTTTTTTAAGAATTAGGTATGTTAACTGTTAGTAAAAGCTGGAAGGACATCTGCTGTGTAAAACATATGCTGGATAAGTTGGCAGTTCATTCCGCTGTGGCAACCCCTGATTAATAGAGGGACTAAGCTGAAAAGAAAATGAATGAATGAATGAATGAATAAAGGTATTTGTGAATAGTTTACATCATGTTACGGTGGTCCTCAAAATGGGAGGGATTTGGATCCTATTTTAACATCAGGAAGTTTATTTAAAAAAAAAAAAACTTGTCTTTATATTACTCGAATATGACTGTGGACACAATATACCTAAACATACTTCTGTCCGAACTGCTTACTAAAGATGATTTTCATTATAGGTGCCCTTTAAGAGGGCTAATAATATTGACCTGAAAATGGCTTTAAAAAAACTGCTTTTATTCTAGCTGAAATAAAACAAATAATTATTTTTCCAGAAGAAAAATATTGTAGGACATACTGTGAAAAATGTCTTGCTCTGTTAAACAAAATTGGGGAAATATTTAAAATGAAAAACAAATTCACAGAAGGGCAAACAAATTTGACTTCAACTGTATATGTGGGCACTAACTGTGTTAAATTATGTTTTTGACATGGTTAAACATGTTTAATACATCTTATTTATTAGAAATACTCTGAAATTAACATGTCAATTTAATATTCCGTCAACCTAAACAGGCTTTTTATGTTTATGTGAAGTCATTTATAAAAAAATGTCATTGCATATGTTGAAATTGTGTTTATTCAGATGTAGAAAGTTATCTCTGAATACTAATGAGGTGAAAAAAATCAGATGTTTATGGTAGACTGGACAATAGCTGGTGGATGTGAAATTGAATTGACTAATCATTTAAGGTAAAGTGTGTAATTGCTGTGCCATTGCAGAAATAATTTATATGCTTTTCCAACACATCCCTCCATTGTTAGGCCACAGAGTGTCCCAGACTAGCATCGTTAGTCGTCAAAGCATCATTTGAAAAGAGTTTATTCTGTAACTCTGACAATAAAAGTAAGTTTAAGGCCTGGCAAACCCACATTACATTTTGAACCGCCCGAGTTCCCAGGTGAACTCAGCATGACAGCGAATCTAAAGCTTCTCTTTGCAGATGATTTAGCATTGCTGTCGCTGCTCCAGCAAGCACCTTTATCCTTTATCTGCTCTGTAAGACATGGTTGTCCTAATATCATTGCAGGAAAAATGGAAAATGTTAGAAGCTTTAGCCCCAGAAGCAGATCAAATCTTCAAAAACACCATTCAGTTTGTTAATGCTTTGAATATTTCACACATACTGTTCATCATTTTAGTATATATGGTATTTTTGATTTAGCTTTCATTATACAGATATAGATTTTGGTTTAAATAAAACGTATGCTTTAATTCAGCAAAGCTGCATTCATTTTTATCAAGGTAGCATTGGTTATTATCTTTCAAAAGATTCATGTTAAAAAAAAAATAAAAATCTTTTGAACGTTCTATTTCTATACGTTCATTTAAATCCTGCAAAGAAATGTCACATTTCTTAAGCAGCAAATCGGCATGTTAGATGGGTTTCTAAAGGATCGTGTGTCATTGAAAATGGAAGTAAAGATTTTGAGCTTTAAATCAAAGCAATATATTTAGTTTTATAGCACATTTAAATTGAAATATTTTATTTTAATATAACAAATCATATAAAATAATTTTGATCTAATAGTAAGATAATGGATCTAAATGAGAAGATAAAATCAATTGATATTTTTTCAACTTACATTTTATTTCAATGTATTATTTTTATTATAAAAAATATTACAAAAAATATATTATTTTAGATATTAACCACTTTATAGTGTTTCTATAATATTTAACAGTATTATAAATATATCATATAAATATTTAATATTTTGTTTTGAAAAGAGCTTGTGAGTAAATCTTGCAACTTTATTGCTTTAAGCTGATCCAACTGTTCACTTTATGCACTGCAGATATACTCTAAAATAACCAACATCACTGTTTAATGTTTTTTTTTTATAAAAAAATATCATCCATATGATGTTTAACAGAGTAAGGAATTTTTCACAGTATTTCCTAAAATATTTTTTTTTCTGGAGAAAGTTTTATTTGTTTTATATATATACACATACATATATACAGTATAGAGTTGAAGTCAGAATTAATTATTAGCCCCCCTGAATTATTAGCCCCACTGTTTATTTTTTCCCCAGTTTATGTTTAACGGAGATAAGATATTTTTTCAACACATTTCTAAGTCTAATAGTTTTAATAACTCATTTCTAATAACTGATTTATTTTATTTTTGCCATGATGACAGCAAATAATATTTGACTAGATATTTTTCACTTCTATACAGCTTAAAGTGACATTTAAAGGCCTAACTAGGTTAATTAGGTTAACTAGGCGGGTTAGGGTAATTAGGGATTAATTAAGTCATTGTATAACAGTGGTTTGTTCTGTATACTATCGAAAATAAATATATAGCTTAAGGGGGCAAATAATTTTGACCTTAAAATGGTTTATAAAAAAATTAAAAACTGCTTTTATTCTAGCAGAAATTAAACAAATAAGACTTTCTCCAGAAGAAAAAATATCAGACATACTGTGAAAATTTTCTTGCTCTGTTAAACATCATTTGGTTTAAACAAAATATTTATTTATGTCAATGAACAACTAAAAATATTTAAAAAATATAAAGCATCACATGTTGCGCAGAGCGGCGCAGTGGCGCAGTAGGTAGTGCTGTTGCCTTACAGCAAGAAGGTCGCTGGTTTGAAACTCAGCTAGGTCAGTTGGCATTTCTGTGTGGAGTTTGCATGTTCTCCCCACGTTCACGTGTGTCTCCTCCGGGTGCTCCAGTTTCCCCCACAAGTCCAAAGACATGCGGTACAGGTGAATTGGGTAAGCTAAAAACTGTCCATAGCGTGTGTGTATGGATGTTTCCCAGTGATGCAGCTGGAAGGGCATCTGCTGCGTAGAACATGTGCTGGATAAGTTGCTGATTCATTCTGCTGTGGCGACCCCAGATTAATAAAGGGACTAAGCCGAAAAGAAAACGAAAACTTTTTCTTTTCTCTATTACCACTCATGAATGTAAAACATAAGTTGTTTGCTCTTTATCATGAACAGCGCCACACATGTGCATTGGTCGAAAGGTTGTTTTATTGTTAACTTATTCATTTCAGTTCTTATTCATTTGGCTGTAAAAAAGAAATACTAATTTGCCTTGTTAACCTAATTAAGCTAGTCAAGCCTTTAAATTGCACTTTAAGCTGAATACTGGTGTCATGGAAAAATCTATTTAAACGCCATGCTGTCATCATGGCAAAGATAAAAGTAATTAGAAATGAGTTCTTTAAACTATTATGGTTAGAAATGTGTTGAATAAAAATCTTCTTTCAGCTAAACAGAAATTAAAGATACCGAGTAAAAAATAAACAGGGAGGCTAATCATTCTGACTTCATCTGTAGATTCATCACAAAAAGTTACGCTATTTTGTTTATTTTCTGTGATTCATCCAATCAGGCTTTCTTGCACAGCTAATCTTTTCAGGATTAGCATGCATCTGATTAACATGCCAAATATGGATGCTAACAGAGGTGTCACTTTATAGTGGCAGCACGATCGTGTTTCTGGAGTGGCATGTTTGTAGCTCACTGTGCCAATGATCACTGCCATCTGGCCTTACCCAGCATGCCCTGGGAGGAATGATGTGCAACGGGGCAATATCCCCGAGGCTGCGAGCGCCTCAGGTGCTCTGAGAGTCCGGTGTCATCCTGGGAATTCAGAGGTGTTTGGATGCTTCTGCGTATGTGTGTGATTACTGAAGCCAACAGAGGGGTGATGTATAACAGCGTTTCCCTGGGGAAATGAATAGAGTGCAAGGCAATATGCTGCACAGCACAGGCATGCTTAATGAAATATGCATTAATTAATGCATGCCGTGCCAGGAGGAGAAGGTGGGGCAGTGTGTATGGCATGAGTGGCATTGTTCCAGTCAGACACTGACAATTAATAAAGAGATTTTGCTGGGGGCGCAACCTTTCTGTGTTAACCTGACCTGGAATGACTGAAGAAATGCAGACTAAATGGACAAAAAAAAAACAAAAAAACATTATCTTAATCAGCATTTTGGCTTTAATGCAGTTTTGGGTGAAGTTATGTGTGGCTGATTAATCTTCTATTTCATTAGCATTTATTTTCTTCTTGTTTTAAACTTAAAGTGATAGTTCACCCAAAAATGAATATCCTGTTATCATTTTCATTCATTTTCCTTCGACTTACTCCTTTTATTCACCGCCAATTTATCCATCATACAGTGTGTTTTACACAGCAGATGCCCTTCCAGCTGCAACCCAGTACTGGGAAACATCCATACACACTCATTCACACACATACTCGTACACTACAGCCAATTTCATTCATTCACTCATTTTCCTTCGGCTTAGTCCCTTTGCTCATCAGCTGTCACCAGCGGAATTAACCGCCAACTTAAGGCCGATATATACTTCTGCGTCAAGCGCACGCGTATACTACGGCGCAGCCTACACATGGATGCATAGCCCCTCGACGTTGACGCGCACCTCTCAAAAAATGTAACGTGTACGCGTAGCACAAGCTCTGTGATTGGTCGGTTTGGTAGCGCTGACGAGTGTGGGCGGAGATGAGAGCCAAGCACTCGATGCAGTGGGTGTTTACAAGTGTGGAGTCCCGTGAAGGAGCTCCAGATGGAGACTGTTGGTTTGTGTTTACCTTATGATTAAAGTTGTTGCACGTCCGCCAGTTCCCGCCTCAAAATGAGCGAATTTGAGCCACTTGTACATTAAGGAAGTGTTCAGCAAAAACAAAACACCAGCGAAAAAACTCGACACAGAGAAGCATAAATACCTACTGCCAGCTAGCGTTTCGGAAGTGTATTGCAGAGAAACAGAAACAGCGCCGAGAAGTATAAATGCATGGCTACGCGTGAGACTTGCACCATAGGTCATGCCGATCACTTGACGCAAAAGTATGAATCAGGCTTGATCCAGCATAAGTTTTACATAGCGGCTGCTCTTCCAGCTGCAACCCAGTACTGGGAAACACCCATACACACTCATTCACACTCATACACTACGGCCAAGTTAGTTTATTCAATTCACCTATAGTGCATGTTTTTGGACTGTGGGGGAAACTGGAGCACCCGGAGGAACCCACAGCAACACATGGAGAACATGCAAACTCCACACAGAAATAAGCGACCTTCAAAAATTTCTAAATACCTCCTTTTGTGTTATACAGAAGAAAGAAACTCAAAATCACACAAAGGAGAAAAAATGTATGAGGTGATTTTTATTTTTGGGTGAGCATCATTGATTTGTTTACATTAAAAAAGTAGTTTAAAGGTCGGTGTGCAGTAATGTTTTTAAATGAAATCTATAATGCTTAGCAAGATGTTTCAAATTAATATATAAGTTAATATATAAAGTAAAACAGACAAATGTATTAGATATTGTTACAATATATAATAGTTATTTTTTTGTAAATGTAATTCTTTTGATGAAGCCAATTTTATTATCATTACTCCAGTTGCCTGTATTTTATTCATACATGCATTCATTCTCTTTTTGGCTTAGTCCCTTTATTAAAGCTGCAGAAGGTGATCTGCGACAATGCTAAGCAGCTAGCATAAATCTCTGAAACACAGTTCCACCCCTGCCGTCCAAAGCCACGCTTTTTGAAATATGAGCGCGCACACCTTAAAGATGACTGCAGAACCCTCACTCAGTGCTTGGTCGACGGCGTGCAGGAATTACACTCATTGCTAAGCCATACCTACATGCTATTTCAGAGCGAATATTCAGAGTACCATGGTAAACGATACAGGAAGCGCGTCACAGGGTGTCAATGTTCAAAAATTAACCAATGTGAATATAAAACCAACTTCACCTCAGTAAAGCAGGCTAGGTGGAATAGCACTATTTACTGATGTTTTGTTGTTAAACTAAATAAAAATCTACATTATCAATGCTGTAAAAGGTCCCTTATGAAACTAAAAAAAGTCACATCAATCTTTCGCCAGAAGATTTCAGTGACTGAACAACACTTCTGTGCATATAGCAATGCATTCTGTGCATGGAACAACAACATACATCAGCTATGCATGAAGCTAACATAGTGGTAAAACACAACATTACCTGTCTAACAGAAATACTTCAGCCATGGTGTCGTCCCTCCTCCAGGGTGCAAAAGTAACTACAATATTGATTCAGGATTTTAAAAAGATTTGATTCAGCATGTTTTTACCGCTTATGCTCTCTCTCAGTCTCTTTAGTCTTATGCTTCACCCAGAATATAAAACTACATATAAATACATTTTGATCATTAACTTCAATTAATTCTATTGGATTGTGAAGACTTTCAACCAGCACAATAAAAAATGTTTCTGAAAACAATCACCTAATGCACCTTTAATCTGGGGTTACCACAGCGAAATGAACCGCCAACTTATCCAGCATATGTTTTACGCAGCGAATGTCCTTCCAGCTGCAACCTATCACTGAGAAACATACATACACACACATATTGTACAGTACGGACACTTTTAGCTTATCCAATTCACCTATACCACATGTCTTTGGACTTGTGGGGTAACCCACACGAACACAGGAAGAACATGCAGACCTCCACACAGAAATGCCAACTGACCCAGCCGAGGCTCGAACCGGCGACCTTCTTGCTGTGAGGCGACAGCGCTACCCACTGCACCACCGCTTCACCTGAAGAAGCATTTATTTTTATTATCAATAATAAAAAATAGTAGCTGTTTAATATTTTTTTGTGGAAACAGATTTTCCAATTTTGTTTCTCTTGGGAAAAAAAGCATTTTTTTTAACAGAAAAAAATGTTATGAATTAAAGGGAAACTATTGACTCACTATTTACTCTCCTTCAAGTAATTTCAACCTTTTATGAGTTTCTTTCATCTGTTGAAGTCAACTATGGAAGTTAATGGTTACAGCTTTACAACATTTTTCAAAATATCTTCTTTTGTGATCAACAGAAGAGAGACTCGTAAAGGTTTGACACAAGTGAATGCTGAGTAAATGATGACAGAATTTTTGTTTGGGTGAACTATCCCTTTAACTTTAACTTTTGATCAATTTAAAACTTGCTTTATGAAAAAGGTCATTTATTTTAATAAAGGTAGTGAACCCAGTGTGTGTGTGTGTGTGTGTGTGTGTGTGTGTGTGTGTGTGTGTGTG
>CAIGQZ010032248.1:390542-404161 GCA_903798205.1 Danio tinwini | reverse complement strand
TGTGTGTGTGTGTGTGTGTGTGTGTGTGTGTGTGTGTGTGTGTGTGTATGCCAAAACTTTCTTCAGTTAAACAAAGAGAAAACCATAATCATTGCATTTGGGAACAGAGATGATGTTCTCAAGGTGAATGCGTACATTGGCTCTAAGGGTCAAACAACAAACAATAAAGGTCAAGAATCTTGGTGGGATTCTGAAGTCAGATATGAGTTTCAGTAGTCATGTCAAAGCAGTAACTATATCAGCATACTATCATCTTATAAACATTGCAAGAATTAGATGCTTTGTTTCCAGTAAAGATTTGGAGAAACTTGTTTATGCTTTTATCAGCAGCAGAGTGGATTACTGTAATGGACTCCTCACTGGCCTTTCCAAAAAGACAGTCAGACAGTTGAAGCTCATCCAGAACGCTGCTGCCAGGATTCTAACCAGATCCAGAAAATTAGAGCACATCACACCTGTCCTTAGGTCCCTACACTGGCTCCCAGTTACATTCAGAATAGATTTTAAGGTATTATTACTTGTCTATAAATCACTAAATGGTCTAGGATCTCAATACATTACAGATATGCTCACTGAATACAAACCTAACAGATCACTCAGATCATTAAGATCAAGTAAATTAGAAATTCCAAGAGTTCAATCAAAGCAAGGTAAATCGGCCTTCAGCTACTGCGCCCCCGCTGGTGGAATCAGCTTCAAGAAATGATCAGATGTGCTCCAACATTAGGTACATTCAAATCAAGACTGAAAACTCATCTGTTTAGCTGTGCCTTTACTGAAAGAGCATTGTGCTACACAGGGCCGGAGTGGGACTCTTTTTCAGCCCTGGAGTTTCAAGCCTTAGATCGGCCCACTTCAGTTCACAACTGACTATATTAAAATAACGTCTTTTCCAATTCAGGACTTTAGTAAAAATGTATTTGAACAGTTAACACAATGTTTAACAGTATCAGAATCTATTGTCTGTAAGAATTAGTGCTCATAAATATCAAAACATTGAAATAAAAAATCTAATAAATACATACATATAATACATACATTAAGATTAAAAACCGTATTGGATTTTCTAATGACATTATCAAGTCTTTTTTAAGGGAACAGCTGCTTTATAACTTCAAATGTTTTTCATAAATATGAGAACATTAAAGGGGAGCTAAATCTCCAACACTATTCTTTAAAACATCACTTTGTCCTTTTCTGCAGTATCTGAATATATATTCTCTGCAAAATTGTTCACAGATATCCAGTCCTTAAACACAAATAAAGAATAAAACAAGTATTGCACTGTTATCTGCCAGGCATTTTTAACCACAATATTACTTTCTAATGATGGCTTCATGTTTTTCCCCCTTTTTTAGCTTTCTGATCAAGTTAAATCAGGTTTATTAATGTTGTGAATCATCTTATTTAATTAATTGTCTCAGGGCATTTTTCATTCAGCAGGTGTAATATTCATTAATATTAATTATTTGAATTCTTATATTTACTCAATGACAATCCTACCTGCCCATTCTAGTGTGTTGGGCTCATGACTGGTGCTTGGTAACATTACGGGGCCTGGCTTTTCGCTGTTAGCATTAAACTGGACAAGAGGCTGCTGCTGCTGGAAAGCTACAGTACAAGAAAACATTCAGTGTATATTCAGTTTGCAGACATCGTTGCTTTGAACTGCTCCTAACTTACCAGTCGTTTCATTGCCTTCATGTGTTGTTGTACTCTCGCTGTCGCTGGTTTTAATGAAAAATTTACTCAGCTTTTTTTTATTCTAGCCTTTTCAGCGCCACCTTTGCACTTTTTATTATCATTTTTTTTTATCTTTCGCATAGCTCTTAACAAATGATTTTGCTGCTAATGAGCAAGGTGTCACTGTTGGGGAGTCGAATGATACTTACGTCATCAACCTGCAGGCTGCATTCTGCTTGCGGGGCTGCGAGAAAATAAATAAAAAGAGTGGAGCTGCGGTAATTAATAAAACGATGGAGGCTATGGTCAAATAAATAAATAATAAAAAAGTGCGACTGCTGAGAGTGCAGACAGCTATGGACACCAGCACTCGTGGCCAAAAAATGGAATGGCCCACTGGGAATGATCCCGATTAGCCAATTCAGGCCTGTTGCTACATTCCACAGATCGCACTATTATGTCTTTCTTTTCTACATTTAAATACATAAATTAAAATCTTACTTTTCAGATCAACACTTCTCTTCTCAATGATAACACGTCAGTCAAGTTTCAGAAGGCAACTCCATTAAAAGTCAGAATAGAACATATCTGGTATGAGTTGTGTAACCAGTTAAGTTGTATAACAGAAATAGAAGCACAGAGAGAAGGATGGTGTGTAAATATGAATAAGTGTGCTCAGTTTGGGGCAGGTGCCTGAACTGTAAGAACTGGCCAGTGAATTCTCCGTCCTCCATAAAGGTGTCAGAGGCTGAATGTATGAGTGTGTTTGGAGGCTGAGGGAGTAACACACACTGAGAGAGATTAAAAAGCTGAGTTTTATAAATGGGGTGCTCACAGAGGGGTGCAGGGGTCATTAATAACCACCGACTGATGGCAGAGAGAGAGACACACACACACACACACGAAACAGAGAGGTGGTAGTAATTGTGATATGATGGTTTTTTCCTGTTGGTGTCCACAGAGAAAGTCCTATTATTTGTCATTATCTTCTTGTGTGTCTTTTTTTATTTGCTTTGGCCCTCTTGGGGTTTGCTTTGTAATATGTTTGCCTTATGCATGCATATGTTGACTTTTTGATTGCATTTTCAGCCACAGTTATGTTTTATCGCTCACAGGTTGCTCTTTCATAGCTCAGGAGTTTTAATGAGTTCACATTTATGTTTTATTATAGTACTTGGAAGGTAGTATATTCCTCAAACCATGTGGTTGAGTTTAAGTATTACACTTGTGCAGCTAATTGAGCCTGAATAAGCAGACATCTGCAGACTTTGCGTAGAAATATTTTTTGTTTTGGTAAATGTTGTACTTGTTATGGCGGCACAGTGGCTCACAGCAAGAAGGTCGCTGGTTCAAGTCCCGGCTGGGCCAGTTGGCTTTTCTGTGTGGAGTTTGCTTGTTCCCCTACAGCCCAAGTGAATTAGGTAAACAAAATTGGTCGTAGTGTACTGTATAAGTGTGTGTGTGTGTGTGTGTGTGTGTGTGTGTGTGTGTGTGTGTGTGCACTCTCAGAAATGGGGCAGTACCTTTTTAAAAGGTACAAATTTGTACTAGAAGTTCATAATGGTACCTCAAAGGTACTTTTTAGGTACATGTGGGCACTAATATAGCCCTTTGAGGTACCAATGTGAATTATTTGGGTACAAAAATGTATCTTTTGAAAAGGTACTGCCCCAGTGACAGCTCCTGTACCTTTATTTCTGAGAGTGTATGTTGCTGTTTCCCTGTACTGGGTTGTGGCTGGAAGTCCATCCACTGCGTAAAACATATGCCAGAATAGTTGGCAGTTCATTCCACTGTGGTGACCCCTGATAAATAAGGGATTAAGCTGAAGGAAAATGAATTCATGAATGAAATTTGAAATCACACATCGACTTCCACGCTGATCAGATATCAGATTTAATGCAATATTTGCGAACAGAATTGTAATAGTTGAGTTTTTGAAGTAAATATACATTTTTGTCAGTTTTATAACTGATCAGTTTTAAAAAAAGTATATGTTTTTGTTGAACCCGTTTAATTCAACATTATTCTATTAAGAAACATTTTTTTATTTGTCTTTAAAGAGCCTCTATTATGGGTTTTGAAAATGATCTTCCATGCAGTGTGCAACACAGCTTTAAGTGAATGAAAACATCCAGCTGATGTTTAATTCTTAAAGTGCACGTTATTTAAAAATATAGATTTTTTAAAATAAAAGATTCAACTCAGAGTGATTTTAATAATTCATAGTTTGTCCGGATCTTTTGCCTGTTCGTATCGACGTCGACACGAAACAATACCAAATATGAAATGCCAGATCCGGTAGAACATGAACGCACCTTTCCCTTCAAACACTAGCAGAGCGAGGGTGTGTTTAAGATGTCTCATGACTGAAGATGAGTGAACATTAATGAGTGAACGTTCTGGTGATCCTGCAACGGGGGATTCATCAGCCACTGTTTGCCACTGTGTGGATTAATACTGAATGTGTGTCATGGTTAAGAGTAGAGCAATATGCTGGTGTTTAACTCCTGCATTGGGCTCACACATAAACTCTGCACTCTGGCTACTTTAACAATGTTGATAAGCCGTGGTGGGCGTTTCTCTCTGTTTTGCACTGAACACAGTCAACCAATCGCAACAGACTGGGTCATCGAGCCAATCAGCGTTGATTAGAATTGCGCTAAAAAGGGGTTGGGAACAAATGAATCGTCTGTGTTTTTGACCTTGCGTGCATGTCAGCCTTTTGTTGGAGACACCCAAAACTGAAATATGACCTTTTTTAATGCATAATAGAGACTCTGTAATAATGGAAATAACTTTTAAAAACTACATTACCCATGATGCTGTACAGAAAAATTCACAAATCTGAAAGTTGTATTGAGAAACTTGAAGTACAATCTCAGTATATGTAAATGGTTATGTGTATACAATATTCATTCATTAATTTTCCTTCGGCTTTTTTTGTCAGGGGTCGTCACGTCACAGTGGAATGAACCGCCAACTATTCCAGCATTGGTTTTACACAGCGGATGCTCTTCTAGCCACAACCCAGTACTGGGAAACACCCATATATTCACTCAGTCACTCATACACTACAGTCATTTTAGTTAATCCAATTCACCTATAGCGTATGTCTTTGGACTGTGGGGGAAACCAGAGCACCTGGAGGAAACCCATGCCAACATGAGGAGAACATACAAACTCCACACAGAAACGCCAACTGGCCCAACCGGGACTCAAACTAGTGACCTTCTTGCTATGATGCAACAGTGCTAAACACTGTTCTAAACAACTGTGCTAAACAAGTCACTGTGCCGCCATGTATGCAATATACAATATATAAATTTGATGTAATTACAATTTCAGAGTTTGTTTATGATCTTTTATGAAATTTTAGGCTTTTTTTCTCAGAAGAAAGATGGCAACTTCTCAATTCGCAGACGATCTAATCTACTTTAGTCTATGAGAAACACTTGAGATGTCTTTGGTGATTTATGTTTCCAGTGGGCAGCTCTTTTCTGCCTTTACTCTGGGTTTCTGTCTTAGACACATTTTGGATGTACAATAATTTTCATCAGCCCGCATTATCATCTTTATTTGCTTTTTCTCTCCCGTTCCTGTTTTCTTTATCTCTATTTCAGACCCGTGTGCTGTCAAACCTCACTGGTTCTTCATATTTAATGTATGCTAATCTGCGTTAAGTAATATTCATTCTGACAGTCACTTCACTCTCTCATGTCCTCTCACAATCTCACTCTGATGCAATTTTAACCCAAAACCCTGAGTGCCTTATTAGCCCATTTATACACATTTGCATTACAGTGTCAGAGGGTGAGAGATGTGGGAGAGAGAAGTTTCAGATTCATTCTGGGATAGTTAATCCTTTGCGTAGCTTTCTTTTTTCTTTTTAAATGATGGGGTAAACTGGTATTTTAGTTGTGTTCATTGTTGTTGGACGATAGGTGATATTATATAAAAGTTGATATCATAATTTGTTGTATTAATACCTATATACAGTATATAAGTTAACCAATGGTATAGTTCTGTATTTTCATCATAGATAGCCTATACATTTTTATGCAATTGTATGTTTATGAAAACATGCTGAAGCTTTACTGAATTAAGTTTTGTAATATAGATCTATATATGATATCTCATGATGTGGCTTAATGCTTTAACTAAAGTTAAGTTTGTTAAAGGGATAGTTGACCCAAAACTGAAAACTCAATTACTCATCCTTCACTTCCGTCACAAACCCATTTGAGTTTCTTTCTTTTGCTAAATCTGAGGGTGCTTTCACACCTAGACGTTTGTTTTGGAACCTGTCTCATTTGCCCAGTTAGCTCGGTTCGTTTGGCATATGTAAAACCCGAAATTGCGCTCGGATCCGCAGCAAATCAATCGGTCCGAGATTGCCTGAATGGCTCGATTAAAACAAACTCTGGAAAGGGTAGATTGTAGTGAGAAAGCGAAACGATCCAACTAATGAACCAGGCTATATCACAGTGTATTATGGTTATTTAATAACAATATATATTGCTATATGAAGAGAGAATTGTAAGTAGGGTGGGATGTCATTCATATCGGTAAATGTGCATTTCATGTTAAAAACGAAAGTGAACGATTGCTGATATATTACAGAGTAGGAAAATTGACCGAAGTTACCATCTGATAATTTTTCTATGTTTTAATCTTATAATATGTTGTTTTAGGCCTATTGTTTTGTTCATTTCTGCACTGACTCGTCGAAAGAAAGATCCACATTGATCTGCTTCAGGATCGGACTGCAGTCTCGGTTCATATGTTATTTCTCTCTATAATTTAAGCCTATAATGCATATATGTAACCAACGTTTTTTTTTTTTAAATAGATTGATTCTGTAGATAGAATTTTTACAAAACTTGACAAGTAAAATAAAGCTGTATGAGAAAGTCTTACCTCTATGATTTATATTTGGTGACAATGTCTGTGGGTGTCAAAAATAAAGTGCATCTTGTCGCTTATAATGTCTTATTTCTCATTATCATACATTAAAATAACAATGTATGACAGCTGAGCGGAATCGTAGGACTCTGAAAAATAAACTCTGAAACTCTGAACAATGTGAGGAGAGTTTATTTGCATGTGACTTATTTTAACTATTTTGGTCCGTTTGCCGTGTGAAAGCAAACCGCACCAAGAACAAAAATAAACATTGTAACAATTTTAATACATGTTTCGGAACAAACCAATTGATCTACAGGTGTGAAAGCACCCTAAAAGCAGATATCCCGAAGAAAGCTGGAAACCGATAACTTCAATCATTCTTGTTTTTCCTACTGGAAGTCAATGGTTATTGGTTTTCAGCTTTCTTCAAAATATCTTCTCTTCGGTTTGACAGAAAAAAACAAACTCATAAAGGTTTGGAACCACTTGAAGGAGATTAAAATGAGGTCAATTTTAATTTCTGTGTGAACTATCCCTTTAACTAATGACACCTTTTTGTAAAGTGCTACTCTAGCTGGTATGATCACATTTTCTCCTTGCATCTATTTAGATATAAAATAAATATAGTTACTGTACATTTATAATTAAGTTCAATATGATTTAAATTTGGGCGACATCGTGGCTCAGTGGTTAGCACTTTCACCTCACAGCAAGAAGGTCTCTGGTTCGAGCCTCGGCTGGGTCAGTTGGCATTTCTGTGTGGAGTTTGCATGTTCTCCCCGTGTTGGCGTGAGTTTCCTCTGGGTGCTTCAGTTTCCCCGACAGTCCAAAGACATGCGCTGTAGGTGAATTGAATAAACTAAATTGGCCGTAGTGTATGAGTGTGAATGAGTGTGTATAGGTGTTTCCCAGTACTGGGTCACAGCTGTTTTATTCTGCTGTGGCGACTACTGATGAATTACGGGACTAAGCCGAAGGAAAATGAATGAACAAGTGATTCAAATTTACTTGTATAGTGATTTTTACTATTATTGTTCCATAATCAAAAGCAGAAACACGTTTAGTGTGTTGTGAAGGGTAGGTTCTTATCAGGGATAATGTGTAACTGTGCAGTTGACTATTATTAAAAAAAAACCTGCCGGAGGCTCAGTTTTACAATGTAGATATGGACTCTTGAATTATTTTGTATCTCATTCTGTGGCTTAATATATTAACTAATGTTGTTACACAGCTTTCTGGAGTCATGAAATTGCAAGGTACTCTATGCTATTCCCAGTTAACAACCTCTAAATAACACATGAAGCTTCCTGGATTAACATCTATGTTGGTCCTAGAACATAATTTTTCTTGGAAAATGTAATCCATACGTATTCCCTACCCCTAAACCCAACCATAACTGTAAATTATCCCCAAAAACAGAGGTTAATAATAGTTAATAATAGAGATAACAATCATGTAGAATTATATAAACCTAACCGTAAACCTAAACTTAACATAAACTGCAAATGTATCACTTAATGCTGATTGACTGATTGGAATGTTGTTCCAGGACCGTCATAGATGTTAATCCAGGAACATGTCCTACTTGGTGAAATCAGGTTGGCGGAATACAATATAGCCTACTTGCATCCACATTTATTTGTATCTGCTTGTTTGTCATGCCATGTTTTTGACGGTTTTGGACTGTTTGGTGCCATCTTGTGAATAAATAATAATAGGTAAATATGCTTGATGGAACTGGTTTCGTTTCTGTGAGCTTTGCGTTTTTAACTTTTTGGGGCCATCTTGTGACTGAATAATGCACGTTTTTTGTTTCTGTCAGCTAGCTTTGGGTTTAATTAAAGAATTAAAGAACTATTTCGGCTCTAAACAATGTAAAATTGTTTTGTTTTGTGGCAAGTAGCTGTGCAATATAGGATAAAGTACATTACGCCAGGCTGCCGAAAAGCCTGTCGGGGTTTATTCTGTGATAACAACCTCTTGGATGTACTTTATCCTTTACTTTAGTTTATAAAGTGTTACTATATATGCAGTTGGTATGGTCCCACCTCCACTTTTTAGATAACAAGTATAATTACCTTATATTTATAAAACCCTGCTGAAGCCCATATTGATTCAGTATTGTAATAGAGATATGGACTCCTCCTGAATCTTCAGTATCTCTCTCTGTGCTGTTGCAGTGCTGGTGTGTTCGAGGCTAGTTAGCATTCAGGTCTCGGCGTCCCCACGGTTCATGAATCCCTCTCTGCTTCTGACAAGACATGAGCCTCCAGAGGCCTCCAGTCCACACATACATACACACACACTCTCTTTCTCCCTACAGACACACATCAGCAGAATAATAGAGCGCACAAGTGTGTCCAGTATGGCCTTATTGATATGCTGCTGGTCAGCGCGGGACCTTTCATGTGCGAGTGAATGAAAGAGAATAATATAGTGTTGATATGGCTAATGGATTCATGGACGGAGGGAACGCCTCAGGTGGAGGTGCTAATGACAGGTGACTGCTGTAATCTGGGACTGGACTCCAGGGTTAAATCTGCATCGATCCTCTGTAGTCTCTGTTTGGTATGATGTCCGTGACGTTGATGAAGGACATGTTGGGAATGTTGAGCTACTGTAAAAGAGTGCAGTAGACTACAGATTTTTTCTCATTTCAATTCAGAAGTTGGATTGTTTTAGCTAAACTTTTCAATATTTCTTAGTCTATATTTGACACAAAGTTAGGTTAAAACAATCCAGCATGTTTTTGCTTTGACAATATATGCTTTTCTTTGTAAAAATGCATTGTATATTTATTCAAAGTAATAAAAAAGGGGCAATAATGTAAAAAAAAAACGAATGTAATAAACTCATCATGAGAAAGGATTATCCAACCATTTTGCCATTATGGATTAAAGGTGCAGAATATTTAAAATCTTGATTAGTTAAAACGTAAAAAATAAACCACTAAAATAAATAATAAAATATAAAAATATAGACTTTATAATTCAATAAAGCTGCTAACAGACTTAAGAATAATGTAATAAAACATAAAAACAAGTAGAAAATGTATTTCAATTTATTGTAAATAAAAAATAGATTAATAATAACAATTAATAAAACCAAATGAAGTAAAGTTATTTAGTTTTATTTAAGTTTAATTATTTATGTTTTTTTATCAACTTTCAAGTCATTAAGACATTCCTGCTGTGACAGTTAATCCAAAGTGAAGACATTTTGTTTAAATATATTGGATATTATTCTGCATTGTTAAGAAACGTTAAACAAGGTCAAAATCTGATTCAAACAGTTGGATATTTATTTTTTTATTTAACATTTGTATCAGAAACTTTTAACTATTAATGCATTTATTTTAGGTTGGTTTAAAGTAAACTTTCTCTGATGAGGTCATCTAAGCTAATAGATTGAGAAAGTTTATTGTAAATACACTTGGATTTTATTTGGTATTGCAAAGTGTCAATAAATATGTGCAAAATCCTTTTTTAATCAGGTAGTATGAATAAATATACCTGTAGAGTGTCTTTTTTTAAATGTGCCAAATCTTTAAAATATTTAAATATGTATTTATTAAATTTTTGTATCAGACATTTTTAACTAATAATGCATTTATTTTACATTGGATTAAAGTAGCCTTTCTCTGATGAGGTCATCTAAGCTAATATAAAATGGAGAAAGTTTATTGTAAATACAATTGGATTTTATCTGGTATTGCAAAGTGTCAATAAATATATGCTAAATCTTTTCTAATGAAGTAGTATTAATAAATAAAGTGTCTTTTTTTAAATGTGCCAAATCTTTAAAATATTCAAATATTTATTTATTTATTTAAAGTTGAAGTTCAGTTTAGTTCAGTTCAGTGTGGTTTAAATTTCACTGCTGAAAGTCCAAACAGTGAAGAGCAAATCCATCGATGCGCAGCTCCACAAGTCCAAATCCAAACAAGCCAGTGGCAAGGAAAAAAATGTCACCAACTGATGAAGTGAAGGAAAAAAAACAGTGTAAGGCCACTCACCTTGCCTTTTTCTAGTGTGGTTTCAGAATGAGGTGTTAGCAAACTCAGACCAATAAATTCATTTGCTAAATGTCAAGTACTGTTATGGCAACAGTTTGAAATTCTTTGCAGTCATCTCATTGCATCTTTTAAAGCAATAAGACACTTCAACTTTAAATGACCCAATTTAACAAATTTTCCTGATATCACTATTAGCTAAGCTAAAAACTTATTTACATCAAACTTCATTCATACATCTGCTTTGTGACATGCGTACTGTGTAGGGTGTTCCACTCCAAAATCATTTTTTCAACCCAGGCTCATTCTGATTACGTACCCCTATATACATATTTGGAGAGAGCAAAATACGTTTCAGGAGCAATGTTTTTTTTTTTTTTTGCAGTTTTTGTTTTCACGAATCCACCAGAGGCAAATATGTACATTTTTCTAGATCTCAAATTTCTCTCGAGTGCCATTCGTGCCTGCTGTTCTCACGTAAATCCACCAGAGGCTGCTGTCGACTGACTGTCTACTGACTGACTGACCGATCAACTAACCCACTCTCCTCCTTCCCTAAACCCAACCAATAATGTTTTCAATACCACATTTTCAGATTTTAACACATTCTCATACTGTTTTTTACTTGTTTATTTTATTTTTTAGCTTTTGTTTTTTTCTTACCCACTTTCTTTACCGGATTTGAACCTTGTTGTCGCAGTCAGCGAAGCTCTGTGTCTCAAGTCTGCCAGTGTATATGGCGAGCTACTGGGCAAACTAGTAACAGCAGAAAAGCTGATGAACATGAAATGGAACGGCGTCATACCTCCTCGTAGCGTTCGTTTTAAAGACGAAATGCAGCCATACATAGCTCTGGCTACATAATTTGCAATCTCCAGAAACGTATATAAGGCCACGTTTTCAAAATGAGCCTATGCTGAATTATTCAGGTACTGTGTTTGTAGCCTTAAGCCTTATTTATACTTTCGCCTGGCGCCACACTACGGACCTCCTCTGACTGCACGCGCACCTCACAAAATGGATGAGGCTTTTGTACTTGCTGCGTTCGCTGTTGAGATATTCTATAAAATGACAGGGGGCTGTCAAAAGATACCCACCGTAAAATCAGACGAATAAACTGAGAAGTAAAAAGTTTGCGGAACTACGTCATATCATTAATATTATTCAAAATGTTTAAACTAATTACTTTTATTATTTTTATGAGTTATTTTGATGATTATAAGGATTTTTTATAACCATTCAATATTTTTTTTATTAAACTTTCATGCATCACTTGCTTTTGTTCATATCTCTATAATTTTTTCTTAAAATACAGAACATGGGCTGCTCTACAAATATACTTTTTAATATGGCAAGAATAAAAGTAAAAAAGTACACTTACTAAAAAATACTGATGTTTTTTTTTTTTTTTTGATTTAGCCCTGCTCCACAATTGACACATTACTGACTGTCTAGTTTCTGTCCTCTACTTATGCTAAAAAGGCAATAATGGTCCAACATTCCTGACCGTTCTCAACAATAAAACCTAGAAAAATCAGTATGTTGTAAACCGATAGGTTCAAATATTCCTGTCCAGTTATCAAAGTAATTATTTGTTCCTAAATTATAGTATTGTAAATATTTAATTGTTTTTAATTCAAAATTGTAACATATACATCAATTCAATTCAATTCAATTCACCTTTATTTCTATAGTGCTTATACAATGTAGACTGTGTCAAAGCAGCTTCACATAGAAGATTATAGTGAATTGAAACAGTGTCAGTTCAGTTTTCAGTGTTTAAGTTCAGTTCAGTTTAGCTCAGTGTAGTGTGGTTAATAATCACTACTGAAAGTCCAAACACTGAAGAGCAATTCCATCGATGCGCAGCTCTACAGATCCTGAACCATGCAAGCCAGTGGCAACAGCGGCGAGGAAAAAACTTTACCAATTGGCGAAAGTGAAGATTTAAAAAAACCCTTGAGAGAAACCAGGCTAAGTTGTGCATGACCATTTCTCCTATGGCCAAACATCAGTGTAAAACCTATGAATGGTGGAAAAAAATATTCTGTAATTGTGTACCTACACTGTAAAAAAAATCTGTAATTTTACGGTTGATTCACGGCAGCTGGGGTGCTGAAAAAAAAATAGAAAAAAAAAATAAGGCAGTTAAATTACAGAAACTTACTGTAAAATTACAGAAATTGACCAGAAATGTAAATTTCTGTAATTTAATGTCCGTTATTTTACAGTAAATTTCTGTAATTTAACGGCCGTTATTTTATTTTTTTTAGCACCTCAGCTGCCGTGAATAAACCGTAAAATTATGGATTTTTTTTACAGTGTGGGTCTCCACTTTTGCCATGGCCTCTTTTGGTTTTAACAAACTTATCCCTCAGGTATTTCCAAACATTTTAACAAAAACCTTTGTCCTTTTCCACCGCTGTTGCAATTTCTGACCAATAATTATTGGTCATCTGTTTATCCCTGGCTATGATCATGCATGGGCGAATCATAAAGATGTGTGTACAGGCGTACCTGTTTCAGACAAAATGTCTTCAAAGTGATTCATATTCAACTCAAATGAAACGTGGCGCCGCACGAACTGTTCGCTCGAGTCTTAAAATCGTGTGCTCCTCCAGCCGAAATCATGTCGCAGGCAGCCAAAGCGAACCTCTGCAAACACAGCCATGATGTTACATTCGCCATGGGCACTCAAGCAAACTACCGAACACGCAGAGTATAAATCAGGCTTTAGAAGGCTGTAGCCTACAGTAAACAGGCCACTCACTAGTCTTTTAAAGGTTGTGTGTGGTTTCAGCACATTGGATAGAAATACTCAGCGTCTGCAGCTTGAGCGTGTAGAGTTTCAACACAGTTTTGGTAACACACACCTGTCTGTCGGCCAACATGGCTGCTCTGTGTGTGTTTTCTGCGAGAGGTGTTTATGTGTGTGCTGTTATCTCCACACAGACAGAAAGCAGTATTAGTGAAGGATTTCGGAAGTGTTGGTGTGTGTGTGTGTGTGTGTGTGTGT
>CAIGQZ010032248.1:361740-385542 GCA_903798205.1 Danio tinwini | reverse complement strand
ATATATATATATAGTTGGCATTTTTGTGTGTTGTTTGCATCTTCTCCCTGTGTTCGCTTGGGTTTCCAATGGGTGCTCCGGTTTCCCCCACAGTCCAAAAGCATGTGGTGCAAGTGAATCAGATAAACGAAATCGTCCATAGTTTATGACTGTGTGTGTGAATGAGTGTGTGTATGGGTGTTTCCTAGTATTGTGTTGTGGCTGGAAAGGCATCCGCTGTGTAAAAATATATGCTGGAATAGTTGGCGGTTCATTTTGCTGTTGCTACCCCTGACAAATAAGGGACTAAGCTGAAGGAAAATGAATGAATGAATAATAAGAAAATACATTACACTTACAGAGAGTCCTCATAAACCACCACAACCAACGTGTGTGTGTGTGTGTGTGTGTGTTTTTGACATCTCACTGAGTCCAGAGATGTTTTTGGAGCAGAAATGGGAATTTTATGCACAGGTGTCCTCAGCACGCCGCCTTTGAACAGCACCGGGTTTGTGAATTCATTCTAGCGAAAGATGCCTTCTCCCCCCCTTATTTTCGCTCTCTCCCTCTCTTGTCGTCCTTTCCCCGTGCATTGCTTTTTATTTGTCCAGAGCTGAATGTGCTTCTTCAGAAAGAGGGTTTGAAGAGCCTTCACTCCCCTCACGCTGTTCTTTCTGCACTCGTATGTTTACAGCGCCCCTCCTCTGTATTTCTCTTGTTCCCTGCTCTTCCACAATTCTCAATGCGCTGTTTTGATTAAAGCGTTCTGCAAGGGCATCCAGAGGAAACCTTTAGACGCTGATGCACAACTATAAAAAAATAAATAGAAGTGGAATTAGTTTTTAGATGGAAGGTAGAGATGTAGTTCGTCAGCTCGACAAAAAAGTATCAAGCCTCCAAAGAAAGACGGCATCAAGGGATAAGGGTCAGGTCAAAGGCACAGACTGCATCTCTCCTGGCGTCTCTCATCTGGTTCCCCTGAGCTATTCTTTCAGGGATTGAACCAAACAATAAAGCGAATGAGTCGAAACAACTGTGCAAGTCACTCAGAAGTGTTTTTTCCCCCATGAGGCCGCAGGTATGGAGGATGTAGGATCTGACGTGTAGGTGTGCAGAGAGCATACTAGGCCTATTGAGAGTTTCGCAATTGTTCGGTGGTGCCGCTGTGATTTTTTTTGGCGTAATGTGATGCAATTCTTAATCTGAGGATGACGCTGAATAGGCGTTTTGTTTATGTATGCTATTTTTGGTTGTTTGATGAAGTGAAGTCTGGTTTGGGTTTATGGTTTGTGTGTGTGTTTGTGTTACGTCCTTTTAGAAGTTAATATTAAACTAAGGGTATTTGACATAACATATAATAGTTTTGTGTGTGTGACAAATGGAGGGAGAAAGAAAACCACAGAAAACCGAATATCACTGCAATTATTTATTGGCCATACTTCCAGTGAAACCAGTGACAATATATTGTACAGTGAAAGAAAAATAATATTTACAATAAATTACTACCTGATGGAGAGGAGGTAGTTAGAGGTGCTTAAATCAAAGAAATAAATATAACAAAGCACATTAACTGTATTAAACAACTAAACTATATATGAAAAGAAAAGCATGAAAAGAAACATCTTCAACGTACCAAACGTCTTAACTAAACGACTCTAAATAAAAAATAAAAAAACATACACAAAACAACACACTCTCCTGAACCTAATGGAAATAAAACAACAAGTATCAATCCTGAGTGTTTGTATATGTAAGTCGCGTGACATACTCACTCCTACACCCTCTCAGAGGTATCACTCAAAAGCATCAGTTAACTGGACAAGTTCACAAGCAAACACATTGCAAGTTCTACTCTCAAAAGACTTTAGACAAGAGCATTAGAATCACAAGCAAAAGAAACGCATTCTCTCAGACTAGTCCTCGCAAGAGAGACTGTCCTCATCGAGACCCACAGAAAAAGTGAGAGCGAGAGAAAGAGATAGAGATCGCCATTGCAGTTTGGGCTCGGCTTTTAAACGCTATGCCAAACAGCGATTGGCAGCGCGAATCCAGCGTTAGCAGCCAACGTCATCAGCATGAAATGCGGGTCCTCTAATGCCGTTCGTACCTTTAACGACACACCCACATACAAACAAACGCACACACATAGAACCAAAATTCGTTCCGCGAGCGAACGTAACAGTTTGTATTAGAGCTGGATGATGTAACTGGTAGAAGTGGCATAGCCTTGTATTGTTTTTACATTTACGGTGCAATATAAACTACTGTTTGCTGTCAGCAAGATGTTAGTTAAAGGGATAGTTCACCCAAAAATGTATGTAAATCCTAAGAGGCCATGCATTGAAATAATTTTTTCTCTTGTTTTGTTGTGATCACGACTTAATTATCTTGTGACCTCAACATAATGTGCAACACATTAAAGGCGTTCAGAACAGCCATAACATGAGAGCAAACGCTCGTGCTCATGATTAAAATACAGGGTGGGTCATTTATATGGATACAGCTTAATAAATTACATAGACAATTGCCTTCAGATGACCCCAAAGATAAAAGTCTAGGGGGGTCAGATCAGGAGACCTTGGGGGCCATTCAACTGGCCCACGACGACCAATCCACTTTCAGGAAACTGTATTCAGCAAACCATTCCCATTTTATTAAGGTGTATCCATATAAATGGCCCACCCTCTACATTCATGATTATATTCCTTTATATGATTATATATCATTATTTACAATAATTTTCCCTCAACTGTAACCATTTTAAAGCAACTCTATATGGCGCATTTTTAAAGTTGTAAATAATATTATTATTATAATAATACTTATAATTAATAATTATAATAATAATAATAATAATTGTAAATGATTTGCGTAAAGGATCAAAGCAAGAGCAGGATCTTCATCATTCTTCATAATTTAACTCATGCATGCAGCAACTTATTTTGTGCTATATAGAGTTGCCTTATATGTATATTGCATATTAAATGTATTTCCTCCACATTTCAAAGACATGTGGTATAGGTGAATTGGATGCTGAAATTGACTGTAGTGTATGAGTGTGTGTGTGTGAATGAGTGTGGATGTTTCCCAGTGATGGGCATCCGCTGTGTAAAACATATGCTGGATAAGTTGGCGGTTCATTCCGCTGTGGCGACCCCAGAATAATGAAGGGACTAAGCCGAAAAGAAAATGAATGAATGAATGTTTCCAAAATGAAATTAGGGAGCATAACTGTTTTCAACAGTTATTAAAACAGTTATTGGTAACATGCCGGATACGTTACCCCAATCTGATCCGGGACCTTGTAATTGTTTGTTTGTTTGTTTGTATACTTTATTGTCCCTCAAGGGGAAATTTTCTGTGGACTCACAGAGCACTTCAGCAAGTTCTGAGACAATAAAAATTATAAAATAAGCAAACATGCAAAGGAATTACACACAGGAAAAACAAGCACACTATTGATCAGTGTTCAATAGTCTTGTGGCGAGGGGGCGTGGCCGAGAGCCGTGGGAGCGAAACGAGGCCCGCCACAGATGAGATGCACCTGTGGCGCGCACCTGCCTTCAATCCCACGGAAGGAGCTCTGGACTATAAGAGGAGGACCGATGGCAGAGGACAGAGAGAGAGGACCGGGCCCGGGCATGTTTTACTTTTGCTTTCAGTTTGACGGCAGTCTCCGTGAGGAGCTGCCGTCCTTTTGTTTTGATTTAGACGGCAGTCTCCGTGAGGACCTGCCGTCCTTTTTATTAATAAATATTAATATAAAGTCCGTCGGTTCTCCGCCTCCTTCTTCCCGGCGGCCAGGTGGCCGTAACTTCATTAAAGTGGTGCCGAAACCCGGGAGAAGGAGGGACACGTCGTCCAGGTGCCCTCGCCGCTGAGGAGGAGGGCGAGTGTTCGGGAGTTAACCCGAGTGGGGGAGAAACCCGTTCGTCTGCCAAAGTGACGGGGCGGCCTGAGGCTGGCGAGGAAGGATCTGCCTGCTGCCGTCTCCCAGCATGGGGAGGAGCAGTGGACGCGGGGCTCCCCACCGGATGGGAAAGAGCTGAAGGGAGCCATCCCAGAAAGCCCGGGGGGAGTCGCCGCGATCCGCCATGATGCCGAAGCCTGCGTCCTCCACCGAAGCGGGAGCGGAGCAGGAGATCAGAAATGCTGCCAGCCAGTCAGGAGAACCACCGCCGGACACCAGAAGACGGACGGGTGGATAGATTCCTCCACAGGGCTCCCAGCATGTCGTCACTTCTCTCAGTTGGTTGAGGACCGAGTGGCAGCGTGTCTGGAGAACCGAACCCCAATTTTTTTTTTTTTTTTTTCCTCTCTCCCCTCTCTGTCTACTCTGTCTTTCCTCCTTTTTTCTCCATCTCCTTTTCTCTCGGCCCGTCTCATATAGGTCTCGCGGGTGCTGTGGCGCCAAATCCCCCCCCCCGGAGTATGCACAGCCACGGGGTGCCCCCGGCCTGTGAGGGGAGATGGGGGTATGTGGCGAGGGGGCGTGGCCGAGAGCCGTGGGAGCGAAACGAGGCCCGCCACAGATGAGATGCACCTGTGGCGCGCACCTGCCTTCAATCCCACGGAAGGAGCTCTGGACTATAAGAGGAGGAACGATGGCAGAGGACAGGGAGAGAGGACCGGGCCCGGACATGTTTTACTTTTGCTTTCAGTTTGACGGCAGTCTCTGTGAGGAGCTGCCGTCCCCTTTTATAAATAAATATTTATTTGAAGTTCGTCGGTTCTCCGCCTCCTTCTTCCCGTAACTTCATTACAAGTCTGTTCTGATAATATATAAAAAAATGATTTCAGATTAACCGAACGATTGCCATACCATGTGGATAGACCATACCTATCTAATTCACAAATTAAGCACTGGATAATAGTAAATATGTATTGATCACTAAATCATATTACAATGATTTCTGTAGAATCTGCAGTAGTAGATTGCAGTAGTGATATAATCATTCAGTTTTGCATGTCACGGATGAATTACATTTTTAAATATATTAAAAGAATTATCTTAAAAAGTCTTAAAATGTCATAAATTTTAAAAACACAATTTTAGGCCTTAAAAAGTCTTAAATTCACTGAAATATTGGGTTTGTAGGTCTTAAATAATTTTAAACAGGTCTTGGTTTTAATATGTCCAAGTAAAGCTACTCTATCAGGCCGAGACTCATCACACATAATCTATGTCAAAACTTTTTTCGTAAAATATATTTAAGTTCTTTATTGCAAAGAGATTCTATCTGCAACCACTTTTAGACATATTACAGCAAATCCTCCAAATTAAATTCCCTAATCAGGGAAAGCAAACTGCAGCAACACATCACTTTACATGATCTTCCATTAATACAAAAACTTCAGGTACAGGAGTAACCAGGCCATTAAAAAACCTTAGTGTTTAGCCCTGCAGAACTTTAAGCCATAACAGTCTTAAAAAGTCTTAAATTTGACTTAAAGAAATCTGCAGAAATTCTGCTGTAATACTATTTCACAATACTATTCCGTTAGTAATGCTTGTTTGAGCATGAACAGAAGACAAAATCCAGTTTTTGCATCAGTTGAATGGCATCTGTTAAGAAACTCTTAGTCTATAGATTAAATTGAACTTTCTCATACTGTAGCCAGATCCTCTCCATCTTTTTTCTTGTTCTCTGTTGAACCGGTTGTTCCAACAGGTGAAAACCCAGATTGCAATTATTGTTGTTTCACAGCTACAAATTCCCATTTGACGGTGGAGCTCATCTCTCTCTCCTCCAGCACCGCTATCAGATAGACCCTGTGGGCTTTGATCAGATAGCAGGGTGGGATTTCTGGAGATTTCTCGCAAATCCAGCTGGTTTTAAAACCTTCCTGTGGACATCAGGTGATAAAGGATAAAATTACAAGGGCGGTCAGTCGCATGGACACACACATGCTGCTAATATTCCTGAATGTAGTGCATGGCAGAGTTTTAGTGGAAATGGAAATGAGCTTCAGGTATCAAGAGAATTTGATAAGAGAAGATGAGCGAAAGCATATAGGATTGTGCTCAAGAACTTCTACATCTGAAATAGTAAATAGTGTGCGCATGAAACCTCTTATGTCTGTGGGAAATGAGTTTTCCTGGAGTAAAAGGGACCCCCGGTGAACGGGTAATGCTCCTTTTGTTATTTGTATCCATACTGCGTGGCTCTGTCTGAGCTTTCTGTATTTCCTTATTATTATTAGTATTTTTATTTCATATTTTGCATATCATGCTTTTGAAAGAGTATATTGACATTGAAACCGGAGAACTTGAGAAGTCAATGAGCTTTTGTAACCTTCTTATATTTGGTTTGTCAGCACATTTAAATACAAACGCTTGCTATGATTTTAGTTATTATAGTTGTGTATCATGATGCCACAATTTTGTATGTCTTTGTTAAGGGGATAGTTCACACAAATAATGAAAATTCTCCCATCATTTACTCACCTTTGACTAATTTTTGTGTTTCTAATGAACACAAAAGAAGATATTTTGAAGAATGTTGTAAACCTGTAACCACTGACATCCATAATAGGAAAAACAAATACTATGGAAGTCAATGGTTAGAGGTTTACAATATTTGTTGGTATATCTTTGTGTTCAACAGGACAAATCAACTTACAATAGTTTGAAACAAGTCAAGGATGAGTAAATGATGACAGAATTTTCGTTGTGTTTATCATGATGACACAATCGCTATCTATTTTCTTGGTCTCTGTTGAACCGGTTGTTCCAACAGGTGAAAACCCAGATTGCAATTATTGTTGTTTAACAGCTACAGATTCCAATAATGAGCACAAAAGAAGATATTTTAAAGAATGTTGAAAACCTGTAACCGTTGACATCTACAGTAGAAAACAAATACTATGGAAGTCAATGGTTACAGGTTTCCAATATTCATCAGTATATCTTTGTGTTCAACAGGACAAAAAACAAACAAACAAACAAACAAACAACTTGTTTGAAACAAGGTCAAGGATAAGTAAAAGATGACAGAATTTTCATTTTCTTTTGTGTGAACTGTCCCTTTAAGACTGCTGCATCATATTAGCAATAGTAGTATTAGCAATAAGTGACCTGAATAGTACTACAGTGTATTTAATAGTAATAAGTAATCCCATAATGATAATCTGTTGCTCTCTCTAGCGACGTACCCTGTAGCCACAAACCACCACGCTAATCATCAGAACTGAAAGCTTGAAATAGTTTGTCAATCATCCCGAGTACAATAACACTCGACCAATCATCAACAAGCAATCATCAAGATTCAGCCAGTCATCAGCATCATCCAAAGCTCATTTCAATACAGCTGCAATCATAAACGCTCAATCCAAAACCACTCCACTAATCGCCGAGTTTATCAACTGCAGGACCATAAATGCCCACGCCAGGACAATGTGCTGACATACAGGCTGCTGAAAGTGCATTAAACGATGGAAGTGTATTAATGGCTCGAACAAAGGCACTATTTCAAAATTGCAATTTAGATGTGACAGCTACCTTGATGAACAACAAGCTAGAGTCTATTCACATGATAAATAAGACATTGTCCATGAGCAATATCTCATTCCGCACTAAATTGTTGAAGACATGTTTTGCAGGCATTATTACAGAGGCTTTCTAAGGGATATTATTACATTCTTATGTTTAGGGATTTGAACAAACCCCTATGGTTCAATTTTACAGGAATATTAGTTGTAAGCCAACAAAATATGTAGGGTAGGGCTGGGAAATATGACAAAAAAAATCTCATATCACAATATAAGTAATCTCATATCTCATATAGTCAACATAGGCTCATTCAAAAAACGTTGCCCTATATACATTTCTGGAGATCACAAATTATGTAGCCAAAGGAGAAATTTGAGATCTGAAAAAGCATAGACAGCAGTCTCTGGTGGATTTGCAAAAACAAAAACTGCAAAAAATGTAGCTCCTGGAAGTACTTTGACGCTCTCCAGAAATGTATATAGGGTAAGTTTTTAGAATGAGCCTGTGTTGTATATGGTCTGTGTCTGTGTTGTAAATTAGGGTAGAAAAACCTGGTAACAAACTGACAGTATTTATTTTCTGTTATTTTACAAACTTAATTCTCTTTATATTATAACTTAAACAATATCTTGTCTCAAACTACTAAAATGACAATAAAAGTCACTTTGTTAAACCTCAGTGTTGAATTTTCAACATCCAACGTCAACAAAGCAGAGATAAAACTCCCATAATACAATTTATAACCGTAATTAAACAGAAAACACCTTGTGAACCAGATATTTACATTGTAGACTAATGTTAAAGGGTTCTAAAATCAGTATATCTGTATACTGTAGCTGGAGTTATTCCTCTTACTTTACTTACCTTTATTTTGGTTTTGGCTCTGTTTACTTTTTAGTATTCCTCCTTCCCTCCTGTTATCTTTTTTTTCTCCCACCTTCATTTTTATTTCAAGTCCTAAACGCTCTTAAGCTTCGGAGGTTGACAGGTCACGTCTAAACTCTTCTCCAAGCCAGAGCATATCCTTTCCGGGCAGCTGAGGGGAGTCAGTGGTTATCAGCTGTGGGTAAATGGGCTTTGGTAATCTGGCTCAGTTGATTACATGGCACAGTAGAGACAGCAGCCTCTCATTAGAGCGGGTCTGGGTGGCTCTTCCATGCTCGGATGAACCCTTCATGCACCGCTACTCACCTCTAACCCTGGATTAGTGTCTGTCTGCCCCCTTCTCCTGCTGAGAGAGAGTGCCAAGACCACGATTAGAAGATGAAAACTCAGAAAGGATAAAGAAATAAAATAAATAAAATAAAAATGAATTTATAGTATCAATAATAACATTAAGAATATGAATTTTAGTTGAATATGAATTGAATTGTTACATTTTTGTCAAGAAGATATTGGCAACACTGTAGTATATGTACCAATTCTCACCAACTAGAGGCTTATTACCTGCTTATTATTAAGATATTGGCTGTTTATTAAGTACATATTCTGCAGGATCTTATTGTACACCCCTAATAAACAGCAAATTAGTGAGCTAAAACTTATAGTTAATGGGTTTGTTAATAGTGAGAATTGTGTTACTAAGAATAAAGTGTTACTAAGACGTTAATTAGGGTCTATGAGTGGTTGTACCGATCTATCTTTATGTAGTTTTCTAAGGTGTTGCTAAAGTTCAACTTTTATTTAATTGAAATACCAACGTCTGTAAGAGTAAGAAGGAAGGAAGGAAGGACAGAAGAGAATGATAAGATGGAAGGAAGTATGAAAGGAAGGAAATGAAGAAAGGGAAAAGGAAAGTAGGAAGTGAAGAGTAAGAAAGAAGGAAGGAAGGAAGGAAGGAAGGAGGGAAGGAAGGAAGAGAATGAAGAGAAGGATAAGATGGAAGGAATGAAATCAAGAAAGGGAGAAAGTAATGAAGAAAAATGAAGGAAGTAGAATTCATAGACAGGAAGTATTAAATGGGAAATAGGAAATTAAGAGTACAAAAGAAGAAAGGAAGGACTAAAGAGAAGGATACAATAGAGATGTATGCAAGTATGCAATGAAAGAAATAAAGAAAGGGATAAAGAAAAAACAAAGAAGTAAAAAAGTAGACAGGAAGTATGAAAAGGGAAGTACAAAATGAAGAGTAAGAAGGAAGCAAGGAAGGAAGGAAGAAAGAAAATGAAAAAGATTAAAAGGAAAGGAAGGAAGAATGTAAGGAATGAAATCAGGAAAGGGAGAAAGGAATGAATAAAAAATGAAGGAAGTACGAACTCATGGACAGGAAGTATGAACATGGAAATAGGAAATGAAGAGTAAGAAAGAAGAAAGGAAGAAATGAAGAAAATGACAACAGGGAGGGAAGAAAGATAAAAGGGAAGGAAGGAAGAATGTAAGCAATAAAATCAAGAAAGGGAGAAAGGAATGAAGACAAATGAAGGAAGTAAGAACTTATAGACAGGAAGTATGAAAAGGGAAATAGGAAATGATGAGTAAACAAGAAAGCAGAAAGGAAGGAAAGAAATATAAGATGGAAGGAAGAATGTAAGGAATGAAATCGAGAAAGGGAGAAAGGAATGAAGAAAAATGAAGGAAGTAAGAAAACATAGACACATATGAAAAGAGAAATAGGAATTGAAGAGTAAAAAGGAAGTAAAAGAATGATATGATGTAAAGAAGTATGGAAAAAAGAAAGAGAGAAATGGAGAAAGGAAGGAAGAAAAAAATAAGGAAGGAAGAACACAGAAAGGAAGTATGAAATAGGAAATGGAGGAAGGGAAATAATTGTAGATATGTAGAGGATAGAAAAAATAAAGGAAGGAAGAAAAACGTGAACATGATGGAAAAAGGAATAAAGAATGAAAACAAGAAAGAAAGAAAGAAAATTGTAAAAAAAAGAGAAAGGAATCATGGAAGGAATGATGGCAGAAAAAATAAGAAAGGAAACTATGAAAAAGAAGAATGATACTAACAATACAAGGAATGATCAAATGTAAAATATTTATAATGGAAGCAAGGATGAAAACAAAATGAAAGAGGATAAATAAAGGAGGAAAAGAAAGAAATAAAAAGGAGGGAAATAAAGAATAATTAGAGAATGAAAGAATTATGTAAATAAATGAGGGAACAGAGAGGGAGAATAGAAGAAAAATACATGAAAAAAATAATGTAGAAAAACTGATGAAAATAAATAAAAGGGGAGAAAATGAAGAAGGGAAAAGGATGACGGAAAGAAAACAAGTGCAGACAGATTTAAGAAAGGAGGGAAGAAGCAAGGAAAGAAGCTAAGCAGGATGCGGTGAAGCAAGAAAGAAAGAAATATTGAGGGTAAATCTAAGGTGCTCAATGCTGCTGAGACAAAGAGAGAAGAGACAGAAAGTTAATGCAGTGCAGGCCATAAGCTGTCTCCAGTGGATTTAATGTGAGTGAGTAGAAGCCATGAAAAAGAGAAAGAGAGAAAGAGAGAGAGAGAGAGAGAGAGAGAGAGAGAGAGAGAGAGAGAGAGAGAAAGAGAGAGAGAGAGAGAGAGAGAGAGAGAGAGAGAGAGAGAGAGAGAGAGAGAGAGAGAGAGAGAGCTTAGCTAAGTGTTTAGGGAAAAGCTATAGCCCACCTTCTCAACTGGGATTCCAGGAAACGTTTCATTCCATTTATTCTAACAATTCTGCCGGCCAAGCAAGTCTGTCTGATATCCCTTAATGAGCTCCAGAGCTTGGGCCGCACGCTTCACTGTAATTCCAGCCTTCATTTTCCCCTCACCATTTTGCACTACAAAAGCAAATCTGAAATGATGTCTGAATGCAGTGTAATAGTGAAGAGAGATTACTTGCTTTGGTCCTTAATTGCTCTTTCAATAACTTTTTAAATTTGCTGAAAAGTTATTGCTTAAGATTGCTTGTGAATTTTACAGCAGCCATTTTATAGCTTCTCGCAACTTGTTTCTTTGATAGATTTAGTTTTTGAGAAATTGAAGCTGAATGGATTGATCATAATAGTTGTAATGGTGAATCCATTACTGTATTTGTCACAAAATAAGTTACACCTGAATTATGCCTTGCAATCCAGGTGTGTGCATTCTTTTCTCCATGTTAATTGCATTGCATTAATCACTGTAGAATTCAATTGGCTAACTTTAAAGAGGTGAATTATATTCCAAATAAAAGGTAGTTTACACCTTAAATAGAGTATACACTAACCTGCACATTATTCAGGCACCAGATGGTGGCAAATAATCAAAAACACGAAGCTGACAGAAACAGAAACAGCTGACATAGTATAAACTAACCCACACAATATTTAGTCACAAGATGGCGCCAAACAATCAAAAGCGCAAAGCTGACAGTAACAAAAACAGCTGATGGAGTATACACTAACTTGCACATTATTCTGGCACCAGATTGTGGCAAATAATCAAAAACTCAAAGCTGACAGAGACAAAAACTACTGACAGAGTATACACTTACCCTCACAATCTTTAGTCACAAGATGGTGCCAAACTATTTAAAGCACAAAGCTGACAGAAATGAAAACAGCTGATGGAGTATACATTAACCTGCACATTATTCAGGCACCAGATTTTGGCAAATAATCAAAAACTCAAAGCTGACAGAAATGAAAACAGCTGACAGCGTATACACTTACCCTCACAATCTTTAGTCATAAGATGGCGCCAAACAATTTAAAGCACAAAGCTGACAGAAATGAAAACAGCTGATGGAGTATACACTAACCTGCACATTATTCAGGCACCAGATTGTGGCAAATAATCAAAAACTCAAAGCTGACAGAAATAAAAACAGCTGACAGCGTATACACTTACACGCACAATATTCAGGCACAATATGGCGCTAAACAATCAAAAACGCAAAGCTGTCAGAAACTAAAACAGCTGATGGAAAATACACTAACCTGCACAGTATTCAGTCACAAAATGATGCCAAACTATTAAAAATGCAAAGCTGACAGAAATGAAAACAGCTGATGGAGTATACACTTATAGTGTATACAAACAAAACTAGTAATCCATTATAATATCTATAAAGACAGCCTTAATGCTTTTAATGTGGAACTAAACACTGCTAGGCAGACTTACTTTTCAACCCTTATAAACAGCAACTTAAATAATGCTCGTACACTTTTTGCAACGGTAGAGAGACTCACAAACCCCCCCAGTATGATTCCCAGTGAACTACTCTCGGAAAGTAAATGTAATGAGTTTGCTCATTTCTTTACTGATAAGATCAATAATATCAGAAAGGCAATCAGCTCATCCAATCAGCCAAGTTGTGTCGACGTCAGACAAGCTCAACCACAACTTAAGAAATCAGACATTATGTCTGATTTCATGGCAATTAATGATAAATCTTAGAAGAGATTGTGCAAATTCTAAAAACATCAACCTGCAGTCTTGACACACTCCCCACATCATTCTTCAAAACGGTGTTTAACTGTCTAGAAATGGATCTCTTAAAAGTGGTAAATGCTTCACTTCTCCCAGGGATTTTTCCAAACTCACTTAAAACTGCAGTTGTTAAACCCCTCTTGAAAAAGAGCAACCTGGATAACACACTTTTGAGCAATTACAGGCCAATCTCAAATCTCCCTTTCATTGGAAAAATCATTGAAAAAGTTGTTTTCAACCAGGTTAACACGTTCTTAAACTCCAAGGGGTGTTTAGACAAATTTCAATCTGGTTTCAGAGCACATCACAGTACAGAGAGCGCTCTTATAAAGATAATCAATGATATCCGCCTAAATACAGATTCAGAAAAACTAACAGTGCTGGTATTGCTCGATCTAAGTGCAGCATTTGACACTGTCGATCACAGCATACTTCTGGATAGGCTGGAAAACTGGGTTGGGCTGTCTGGGACGGTCCTCAAATGGTTCAGATCTTATCTTGAAGGGAGAGGGTACTATGTCAGTATAGGTGACCATAGGTCGAGGTGGACACCCATGACATGTGGAGTCCCACATAGCTCAATTCTGGCACCTCTCCTGTTTAACCTTTATATGCTCCCTCTGAGCCAAATAATAAGAAAGAACCAAATCTCCTACCACAGCTATGCTGATGACACTTAGATCTATTTAGCCTTACTGCCTAATGACTACAGCCCGGTTGAAACCCTCTGCCAATGCATTGATGAAATGAACAATTGGATGTGCCAAAACTTTCTTCAGTTAAACAAAGAGAAAACTGAAGTCATTGCGTTTGGAAGCAGAGATGAGGTTCTCAAAGTGAATGCGTATCTTGGCACTAAGGGTCAAACAACAAAAAAATAAGGTCAAGAATCTTGGTGTGACTTTGGAGTCAGATCTGAGTTTCAATAGTCATGACAAAGCAGTTATCAGCATACTATCATCTCAAAAACATCGCAAGAATCAGATGCTTTGTTTTTAGTGAAGACTTAGAGAAACTTTTTCATGCTTTTATCAGCAGCAGGGTGGATTACTGTAACGGCCTCCTCACGGGCCTTCCCAAAAAGACAGTCAGACAGTTGCAGCTCATCCAGAATGCTGCGGCCAGGATTCTGACTAGAACCAGGAAATCAGAGCACATCACACCTGTCCTCAGGTCCCTACACTGGCTCCCAGTTACATTCAGAATAGATTTTAAAGTATTATTACTTGTCTATAAATCACTAAATGGCCTAGGACCTCAATACATTACAGATATGCTGACTGAATACAAACCTAACAGATCACTCCGATCTCTAGGATCATATAACCTAGAAATTCCAAGAGTTCAGTCAAAGCAAGGTGAATTGGCTTTCAGCTACTATGCTCCTCGCTGCTGGAATCAGCTTCCAGAAATGATCAGATGTGCTCCAACATTAGACACATTCAAATCCAGACTGAAAACACATCTGTTTAGCTGTGCCTTTACTGAATGAGCACTGTGCTACATCCGACAGATCGCACTATTGTTCTTTTCTTTTTATTCTTTTATAACCCATTTAACACATTTTTTTCTGTTTTTAATCATTCTTATTATTTGCTTTTTTATCTTCTAACACTTGTCTTTTTATTCTTGTTTATGTAAAGCACTTTGAATTGCCACTGTGTATGAAATGTGCTATATAAATAAACTTGCCTTGCCTTGCCTTGCCTAATCTGCACAGTATTCAGTCGCAAGATGGCATCAAACAGTCAAAAACGTAAAACTGACAGAAATGAAACTGGCTGAATAAAGCATATAGCATAAAGCATATAGGCCTACTAACCTATGTATTATTCATTCAGAAGACTGCAAACAGTTAAACATTGGGGCATGACAGACAAGCAGATACATATGAATGTAGATGTAAGTATATGAATTTAAATGTATTCATTGACGGTCAAGGATTTATTGAAGTTCAAGATTGGAAGTTCCTGAATGAACCTGTGTTATTAGCGGTTGTTATCTCAGAATAGCATACCTTGACCAATCAGCATTGAGTATTCAAACATCTGCGTAATAAGGATTGTTAATAATAATCATCCTCTTTCTATCTTCTTCTTCTTCAGCACCCCCTACACCCATCGCTCCCCCTGAGCTTCTTGCAGTTGGCGCCACCTATTTGTGGATCAAACCGAACGCCAACTCCATCATCGGCGACGGCCCCATCATCCTGAAAGAGGTGGAGTATCGCACAACCACTGGAAACTGGGCCGAGACGCACGTCGTGGATGCACCAACTTACAAACTCTGGCATTTGGACCCAGATGTGGAGTATGAGATTAAAGTTCTTCTCACCAGACCTGGGGAAGGCGGCACTGGACCACCAGGACCACCGCTCATTACTCGCACCAAATGTGCTGGTAAGTGTCTATATACAGTACAGTACATACTTTGAGGTAATGGAATAGATGGGTTTTTAGACAGTTTAGCGGTAATTTACTTCTTTCTGATTGTTGCTCTTACATTTCTCTCATTCTTAAAATGGAGCTCAATTACTAGAGTAAAGTGGCCACTCTCTCTGATTGTTCCTTTGGCTTTTACAGCTAAAGATCGTAAGGTTTTCATGCTGTAAAAGTTGTAGCAGTGTGCTATTAGAGGTTAAATACTCTGGTAGAGGGTTTTTTTTGTAGATATTAGCTATGGCAGACTTTGAAGGTAGAGGTGTGAACCTACACTGGTCTCACGGTTCGGTTCGGTTACGATTGTCATGCCATCGATTCGGTTCAATTCGATATCTCGGTGCATCACGGTGCATTGACAATGCTTTCCATACATATTAGAATTTTTCTTCACAACACAATAATTTTTTTTACTAAAATCTATAAATATATTAATATTTATATACTATTTGTAATACAGTTTTGTCATTTTATACAAGCAGTAATATATATGAACTGTACCTTTAATTTGACCAGCTCAAAGAAAGCACTCTTTTTGAATGTATCAAACAAAACTCCAACACATGCACAGAACAACCTGAGCATTTATAGCAAATAAACTTATGTAAATATTATCCCGCTTGCTTTTGAGCAAGGTCTTACACCCCTATGATTGGTCATTGTCTTCACCAGCTCAGCAGAAAGGGCTGCGATTGGCTTTAGAAATGATATCGCTGTTCACCGGTGAGTGACGCAGGAAGAACAGCTGCGGTTAAAGTCTATATGCGCATAATACCACAGTTATCACACAATTATCACAGTTAATCCATAATAGACTTAATGGAGAAAACCTGCACCCACAGGCACACTCGTATTGCTTTAACAGCCAAGAGGAAAGGAAAAGTTACCTCACAAACACTCCAGCGGGTCAAATGTCCAAAGTGAGAGAGTGAAAGAGGCAGAGATGGATTTTTACAGCATTTCTCCCTAGTAGTGAAATAGCGGTTCGAGTGATGTATCTTCTTCAGTGTCAATAAAAGACTTTCCAGCAAACTCACAAGCAGTTGAACTGTGCATAATAATCTACTTTTTAAGTAGTTGGAGCGTTGTAAATACTCGCCATTGCCTACTTCACCATAGTATTCTACTGCAATATCGCGCATATGAGATAAACGACATCAGTATTTAATAACCGGTTATGATCTATTACTGAACCGATGTTGTATTGTCTTACTGTCTGCATCACAGTGCACCAAAGAAACAATTAATTTTGACACCCCTATTTGAAGGAGAATCCAAGTTTAGTTTTAGTGGCCTAATTCATAACTGCAAGCTTCAATAGATTACTACAGACTCATAAGTAGATTTGCGCTTATTTATTTGTATGTTTTATCCTTTGATTATTGTGAGAAATAATTGAGTTAATTACTTTTTTATGTTCATTATAATAGTTATTCGATCATTACATGAAAGTAGGTGGAGGCTTGTGTATTATTTACATGCAGGGTGTTGAGGGAGTTTTGTTGAGTTGACATGCACATCATAATCACACTCATCATAATCACACTCATAACTCACAAAAATCGTCTTAATGAAGTAACCTGTTTCCTGGTTTACATACAAAGCAGTAACTCAGCAAGACTTCATTAATACATCTGTTTATTTCCCAAAAATTGTCAAAATGCAATAGCTTGTGTCTAACTCTTTAATTAATGTCAGTTGCTATGTTAAACAAGTCATTAAAAACTCAAGAAGAGTATTACATCATGTCAGTGGGTAAAACGGATAGCACACATTAGTATTTAATCAGAGTATTTAGAATTAAGTGTATTTAGTATGAGTATTTAGTATTATCCACTAAAAATGGAGTATTTTTAAATGTAAAACTTCTACTTCTGGTGCATGAGACGAGAACTCATTTTGTATCATGTTTTGGCTAGGAAAGCATCTAAGTTTGTAGTATATTTCCTTCTCCTTTACTCCTAAAATGCTTGCTCTGATCGAATGTACTGAAATCCGCAATAAATGTGTGTTCCTGTCACATATTTCACATACGCACTTCAATAACCCTACAGAAAGCAAGTCAATGCATTTATATTCTGAGCAAAAGCGGCATAAGGGACATAAATCTGTCTGTGACTATCAGTTTAAACCATTTATCAAAAAAGGTGAATGCGTTTAGATGACTGTGCATTGTCAACTTAGTATGTTTGTTATGTCTCTTCTGTTACTTTTTAATGGTCAAGGGGGAACGAAAAGGAAAACTTTAAGCCAGTTGTAATTATTGTTGTATTTTATAATAGATGAGATACAACAAGACACGAACGTACTATTTAAAGGTGCAGTATGTGATCTGCCAGAATGTTAGCATTATCATAATAGTTTAGAAATTTTACGACCCTCCCCTGCTGTCCAAAGCCACACCTCCTTAAGTCACTAAATGCGTTTGCGCACTGATTTAATATAACACTAGATCATGTCATTCACCAGTTAGAAAACTCTATGGAGACACACACTTTATCAAGCGTAGTTGTTGACAGGCCAGCGGGTGCAGGAATTATATTTCCCCTAAACTGTCACAGGCTGTCACTGTTCAAAAATGAACAAATGTGTGAATATAAATCAAACTTCACCTCAGTAAAGCTGGTTAGGCGGAAGGGCACGTTTACTTATGTTTTGTTATTAAACGAAATAACAATTAGATCAGAAAAAAATGAGTGTTAAAAACAGAAATATCCTGTCATCTTTTTACATTACACTCAGGGCTTGACATTAACTTTTTTGATCATCAGCCACTGTGGCTAGTAGATTTCCAACATTACTAGCCACTGGTCATTTTTACTAGCCACACTTTTCTTGTTGGAAAAATATATTTTATATGCATAAATTTGACTGACATGCTGAAATGACTTGATTTAGATGTTGTGTTATGTCCACATGCCTTCTCATTCATTTAACTTCCTGTTTGTATGGTGTATTAGCTTGCTCAGTGTGCATGAGCAACTGGGTTGTGTCACAATGCAATCAGTTTTTGTTTCACACGACTTTTCAGGGCTCAAAATTAAGGATTTACCAAATTTATCTCTGACCAAACCAAATAAGTATTTCTTAGCCACAATTTTTTTAATGTGTCAAAACATGGAAAATATAGCTGTATAGGTGCACTTTTTAATTCAATAAAACTTTTATTTAAAAAAAAATTACATTTAAAAAAGAAGTATGGTCATGTATCTAAAATATGCACAGTAATCTGTCCTGGCTAAATGTTCCAGATCACCAGTTAACTACACATACACAGGGAGTAATCTCCCATTAAAGCAAAGTTATTGTAAAAAAATATAATTAAACCATATTAACAAAAATAACTGTAAGCAAAAGAAAGCAGGTGAAACATACCGTGTTTGATAATGAAAGTATACTCATGCACTCATGGTGAATGTTATACCTGTTAATAATCTGTTCAAAGAATAGTTAAAATGAAAGCAGTGACCGCTGCTGCTTACAAAAGAATATGTGTATTTTTTTTAAATCTTGAGCTCTTAAAAGCAGCAGGACTGTGAGTGTGCGATCATCACTCTTTCTTCAGTCTATTTCAAAGGGAACCGATCGCACCAGTTGTGCTTCATCTTGGCACGGTTGCTTAGCGCAAGTAAACGGGAGTGCGCGCTTTTTAACAGTTGCGCGCATCACATCACCTGTGTTCGCGAGTGATCATCCTCTCTTTCGGTATTTACCTGCTTTCTGTTGTTCGTGCGAATAGTTATTTTTGTCAGTCGTGCTGCTTCTCGATTCTGAGGTCACATTTGCACACATGCTTATTGTTGAACCTTGCTTTTTAACTATCATTTAAAAATGATTTCCAACCAGCCAAAGTGGCTAATTGGAGTGTCTGTCTAACCCGCCAGAGCTGAAGTCTACCCGCATTTGGCGGGTGTTAATGTGAAGCCCTGATTACACTTATGTTTACATTACCAAGACAACGAGTGACTTTTCAATTTCAGTTGTGCTCGCTGATCCTCGTACATCGCTTGTATTCATTTGCTTTTACACTTGAACAGCTAAACGAATGCTCAGGTCTATTTAACCGACTATGTTATCGATGCTATAAAAGGTACTCCATGAACTTGAAAATAGCCAATCCTTTGCTGGACGTTTTCAATGATGAACAACACTTCCGTGCATATAAACAAGAACACAATCTACATAAGCTTTGCATGGCTAAAATAGTTTAAAAAACATACCTGTCTAAAAGAAATACTTCAGCTGTGGTGTCACCCTTCAGATCGTTGTTTTATCATATCACCCTCCAGCGTGCAAAAGTAAATCCTATTTTGATTCAAGATTTTAAAAAGTTTTGATTCTGCATTATTGGCAGAAGCCCTTTCAGAAACAATCTTTCTTTTCGTGCATACATAGAACCGCTGGTCTTTCAGAAAGAAGTTCAGGTTGATTCAGAGTTTGTCTGATGACGTTTCTTTGTCAGCGCTAGTTACGTGCATTACATGAATACGCGAGTGATGTATCTGTCTCCTTAAAGAGGCTGCACAGAAATTCTAATTCAAATTTGTTGACAGACAGTTTGAGTTACCTGTCGTAATTGAGTTATTTGTCGGTCCGACAATATTTAATTGGATGAACCTTTTTTTAGTTTTATGTAGGCCCACAGGGAATCTGCGCGTGCAGAATTCCGCAGATTTCCGCAGATTTTTTGCCCATCATTAATTCTGTTTATTTACTTGTGTAAATGTGTGTAAACTCATATTTATTCAGTTTTTATATATTTATTTCAGTAATAATATTGACTAACATAAACATATTCATATAATTTATTTACATTACAGTGTGTAAAGTAATATTTTCTGTGAGAGACTTGCTTTGTTTACCAAATAAAGTTGATCTAATTTGATTTGCATTGTAAACATTAAATACAAGTTAAAAAGTTTTTTTTTCATATATAAAGTTTTTAGTTACGATGCTTTCAAAATCATTCATCATAAATCTGCAGATTTAATGTTTCTGAAGACAATCACCTACTGCACCTTTAAGTGAACTTGTTTATTTTAAACAAGATGTGGATGTTTAAACCCTTATAGAAAAAAAATGTTTCACACAAAAGTAGTAATAAGAAATAAGACAATAATAAGACAACAATTTCACAAATATAAAAATAAACCAAGTTTAACAGACATAAGGAGGACAAAGGGAACAGGACCATGTCATACAAAGCAAAAATCAACTAATTAACCCATTTAACTCTTCCCCATTAACTATAAAATAAAGCTAAAAGTAAACCTTCAACGTCCGAGATGTCGTATCTTACCTATTCTCTCTTTCCAAAGTAAAACTTACAATTGTGGCACAAATCCATAACTAGTTTCCAAATAGCGTGTTTAACTAAAATAATGCTGCGTGTGCGCCATGTATATGACTTGGCAAAGTTTACCTATTCCCTCTCCTCCATCTAGAATCATACACAGATACAATGTTCACACTCCTGTTCACAAAGGAGTTTAAATGTTTACCCGATTCGAATGTTATAATTTCATTGAATGGGCGTCATCAGTTGATATCAGCTGATAGATATGGGCCAGTAGGGGCATTCTGTGCCTACTAGTAAGCTCAGAAGACTGTAATCATCCATCTACATAGTTAATCAGCTATACTAACAGAGAAGACTCCAGATCCAGATCTGTTTTTGCATTACTGTGACGGTTGGGTTTAGAGTTGAGGTAGGGGTAGACGGTAATAATATACAATTAATGGCAAATTAAAAACTTCCGGCCACAGCTGTATGTGATCTAAAGCTACTTAACCACGTGGATGGATGATTACAACTTTCTGAGCCTACTAGTAGACACAGAAGGCCCCTACTGGCCCATATCTATCAGCTGATAACCCCTGATAACGGCCATTTAATTGAGTGATAACATTTGAATTGGCTGAAATGTTTCAAAATTTGCATGGCAAACAAAGCACACTAACAAAAGTTAAATGAACAATGGCAGAACAAAGCAAAAAGGGAAGAAACACACAAAATGCCAGCTATCCCGAACTGATGCGGCGTTTCCATTAGATAGTGTCACACCATCCTGCAGCGTAACGATTGGAGCTCCTCTCAATTGCGTCATCGAACGTCAGTCCATGTCCCAAATGATTGACCTACAGGACCAGGGGCCAAGTCAGAGCATTCACTCTGGTCCCCCGGGATCTGCGTTGGTTGGGGAAATTCCAAATTGAATCAAAACAAACAATTACAATTGACCCTTCGCTAAGCCCCGCCCTCCTCTGTTACTGTTGTTACGCCTGTCAAGCTTTTTGCCTGCCACGTCTATTACAATATGTATGTGCCGGTGTCAGACATTCCCAGGGATATAATTTATCATTTTTGGTGAACAGGTGAGACATCTGAGAAAGCCAGAAAAAAAACTGCAGTATGCATTGCAGGTGTGTATTCACGACTTAATACGTAACTGATTAGAAAATAATATAATCAGAATTGAAGTTAGGTTAGCCTAGCTGCCTCATACGCTGACCATTTAACAGTTTATAGTTCATGCACAGCAGGATAGGTGAAATTTTTATAAATAATCTAATAACAACAAATTAAATCGTGATTTCTCTTTTTTAGCCAAAAAGCCTGATAGACTAATTGTTGTGCAATGAAATATAGCGTTACAAACCGACGAGGAAGCACACATGGACAGTGGTTCTACATAATTCATTCATAGAAAGAACAGCCACAAAGAGGAAATTGATTGATTTGTGCCAAATATTAGCATCATTGAGCCATAATAATGTACAGTATCTATAACTGACAGTATGTTTGTGTGCTTTTTATACAGTTTAAATTTTAATTAGCAGTTAAGTAGAAAAAAAACAAATTGAAATGCAGATCAAGGTATAAATAGCAGAAGTGAACAAATAGATTTTCCTTACCAGCAAATATTGTCACCAATGACTAAATTTCCGAAATGCTGACATGAGGGATATAAATTACTGAAAACTGCTGCGGGTGAAGTATATTAATTGATTGCAAGTGCTCAGTTTGTGATCATATCTCTGTTTTGTTCTGTGGATATGTAATTTCAAATATTCTTAGCTTGAAACAGATGGACATATGACTGGATTGTGCTTAAATGGAGCAGTGCTCATAATATCGAGCAAAAAAAAAAAAGAAAAGAAAAAGACAGTTGTTAAACATAACCTGCTTTGTATTTTGTAGGAAAACACAGTTTAGATCTTTTAAGGTTAGAGGTGTGTGATTTATTGCTGTCTATCATTGTATGTGTCAGGAATATTGAAAACAAAACCAAAACTTAACCTCGCTCTTTTAGTGCCCCTCACACAGCTTGATCCAAGCTGGCATTTCTCCCCTTGGGTTTTAGGTTTTGGAAAGGGAAAAAAATTCCACCACCCCGTCAAAACTTTTAGGATACCAGGTATTGTATAACGTTATATGGACATAACAATGTTTAAGTAAAATGTTTCCCAGTGATGGGTTGCAGCTGGAAGGGCATTCGCTCCGTAAAACATACGCTGGATAAGTTGCCGGTTCATTCTGCTGTGGCGACCCCAGATTAATAAAGGTACTAAGCCAAAAAGTAAATGAATGAATGAACGAGTGAATGTCAATATCATGTGTGCAATATAGAACAGCACAGTTATTATCGTTAACTCAGTTCATCTCATTCACGTCAAGCCGTGTGTGCAGGGCTGGTGGGCTTTGATAGTTTTGTGGGGTTTGGTAGTTTTGATTAGTGTTGATTTCAAATGCAATAAATCTGTTAATATAAAACTTGTAGTAATGGTGGACATAATTGTTGGTGGGTGCTCCTAAATTTTGGCTGGTGCGCCTTAACTTTTGAAGTTAGGAGCACAGATGCTACCAAGAAAAAAGGTTAATTTCGAGCCCTGTTAGCTATAGTTTAGCTAATGTTTATTTTTATGATTTTAATATAAAACAGCACAGCTTTATAATAAAAAAGTGCAACAAATTAGTGACACTCGAAGACTGCAATATAAAGGCTGCTGAAAATTCAGTTTTGAATTACATGCATAAAGTACAGATTGAATAGACAGCCCTTAAGTACCCTTTATAAGTCAGTATTAGAAATGTAAAAAAGAAAGGATGGCAAAGGTATAAAATGTGTTATTGTTGAGCTTCCTGAGGAGGAATGGGGAGCGACTGGGATGATTTGAGATGATTTATGAGGGGGTGAAGGTGTTAGTTGTAATGATAATTGAGATTGTTACATTTCCACAGCAGAGTGATGTCGAGGAGCAGGAGAGAAGACAAGGGCTATAGGTGGGAACGATTTTCTGGCGTAATTATGAGCGCAGTAGGGCGGCATGTGGAGCAGCGCTCAGATAGACAGAGACACTCTTGATCTGATAAAGTGACAGATAATGAGATGACGGGAGCAGATGAGAGAGGAAGTAGGGAAGACTGCAAGCCAGGTGAATAAAGTCACTGTGTGTGTTCATGTTAGAGAGAGAGAGAGAGAGAGAGAGAGAGAGAGAGAGAGAGAGAGAGA
>CAIGQZ010032248.1:295727-312875 GCA_903798205.1 Danio tinwini | reverse complement strand
AATAATAATAATAATAATAATAATAATAATAATAATAATAATAATAACAACAACAACATCTAAACATGTCAATTTTGGTGGATTTTCTTTTGAACACAACAAAATTGCTCTTAAATGAACATAAAAAGTTAGAGAATCAATCAAATCCCTTATTTTCACATCCCAATATTGACAGGTATGAGTTTTTTTTAGCTGTTAAAGCATCAAATTTCAGTAATAATCCTTACAGTAAACATAACCAATATTATTTTTAAATATATAATATTAGTTCAAGTGGTTTTCTAATGAACAATAAATGTCAAGGTCTATGTATAGAGGACATTTCAACCACTAACTTAGTTACCCAAAACAACTATTAAGAAATACTCAGATTAGATCTGTTCATTAGTGTATTTATTTATTTATTTATTTATTTTTTGGCAACACGAATAAGATTAGCAATGGAATTTCCCTCATTGCTTGTTGTGCAATAATAGAGTTAGCTGTTCAATATTCTGTGTAAATGAAATCTTTTCATTTTAAGCCTTTTCTTAACCATTCAAGACGACTGCCAGTGAATGTGTTTGTGCCTGAGGTTCCTCTTTCGTTCACCCTCGTCTTTTTAATCTGCCCTGCCAATTAGCCACGACTTAGTGCAAAGCAAACAACGGCACCGGGGCTGCTAAGTTGGACTAAACGGCCTTTTAGCTAAGTCATTAGCTCTTTTTGCCACGCTGTCAGGAACGGTCTGACTCATTAGTGTGTCATCGCAAACAGTCAAGTCAAAGATACTAACCAACCCCCGAGAAATGAAAGACCACCAGCTTCAAGTATAACTTAATGCATAGATAATTGTCAAAATCTGCCAAAATAACCACATTAGCATACATAATTTCTGAAATCGTCAAGTCATAGCGTCTCCTAAAATGCTATGCTGGCATATGAGAGTGGGATGAAGCCATCTATGGATGATGACATCTTCGAAAACAGGTTTTTAGGGTGTTAATGATGTTCTAGCCAGAGTATATTTGGAAAAATTGCAAAGCGTGCCAGAAGGGACGTGCGCACGAAAATATGCAAATAGACACACGCATATGCGCACACTTGTACTCGTAGCACTTGTTAACACCTCTCGCTACCGAAGGGTTGCAAAGCTGTTACAATTCACACTTGGAAGATTGCGGCTGAGGTATGTTTGACATAGTTTTACTTCTTCAGTCAGCCAATCCCCAATCGCCTCGCTTTGCCTTCTACCCAGCAACACAAGCCATTTCTGTCAGGCTACGTCACTTCTGTTTTTAAATTAGTCACGTTTTAGATTAAGGTGTTGATGTTGTGGTGCAGTGTTTGCATTGTAGATTGGAGAATGTTAACTAATTTTTTTTTTATTTGTAGATGTCTTTTGGAGTTGCTAAATGTGTGTTTGTTTGTCTTTATTAGTTCCTGGACCCATTCCTATGGAGTCTATTCAGACGGGACCATATGAGGAGAAGATCTTCATGCAGTGGAAGGCCCCGAATGAAACAAATGGTGTCATTACTCTCTATGAGGTAAAAAAATGCTGAATTTGAATTGTGTATTTGTAATATGTGTGTGTGTAACTTGTATTTCTTTCATTGTGGGGACTAAATATCAATGGTATGGCAATATCAGTAAACTTTGACCTTTTGGGGACATTTTAGGGCTCCAGTAAGGCTGCGTCATTTTGGAAAAATCTGACAATGCAATATTTGACTCCTGGTCAACTATAAACCCAACTCAACAGTGCATATCCTGTGATGTGACTATTGCATGATGCACATATTGCAATACCGATGCTGAAATGATATGTTGTGCAGCCCCCATGAGGAAAATGGCTCTAAAATCACACATAATTAAGTATGAATTTTATTTCATGATTTCTTCAGTCATTAATATCAAATCATCTTTCTGAAATCTTTATAAAACTTGTATTACTAATATAGTCATTGTTGAAAACAGTTGTGCTGCTTCAAATTTTTGTGAACAATTCAAAAGGTTGAGAATTATTTATATTATTTATAAAATTATCTATTAATTGCGTTTTATTATATTTGTCTACCAGGGCCGAAGTGGGACTCTATTTCATCCCTGGAGTTTCGAGCCTTAGACCGACCCACCTCAGTTCACGACTGTCTATATTAAAATAACGTCAGTTATTAAGTTATTTAAGTTTCTAATGACACTATCACATATTTTTTAAGGAAACAGCTGCTTTAGAACTTCAAATGTTTTTCATAAATATGAGAACATTAAAGGGTAGCTAAATCTCCAACAATATTCTTTAAAACATCACAATGTCCTTTCCTGCAATATCTGAATATATATTCTGTGCCAAATTCTTTATAGATATCCAGTCCTTTGTAGCGGTGGTCACACAATTATTACAAATAAAATATGTACACAACCCAAACAGTATGATATGTCTTAACCATAGGGGTCTTAACATAAAAAAAAAAAAAAAATAAATAAATCTACCCAGGTGAAGTTCAAAGTCGGGTCGGCAGCATCATAACGCAACATGCTGACCACTGGACCGCAATGGCGCTGTTATGCTTTTGCATTTTTTATGAAAATAAATAAAAAGAGCTGAGCTGCGGCAAAATAATGAATAAAAAGAGTGAGGCTATGGTCAAATAGATAAATAAATGAAAAAAGTGCGACTGCAGAGAGTGCAAGCAGCTAGGGACACCGGCCCTCGCGGCCAAAAAAAACGGACCGGCCCACTGGGAATTCTCCCGGTCCTCACGATTAGCCAATCCTGGCCTGATGTCTACCCCTACCACAAACCTAAACCCAACCATCACAGTAATGTAAAACTGGCAATTATATCAAGATGTATTCACATTTATTAAATTACCCTTTAAAATGCACTTAATTAGCATCTACCCCTACCCCAACACTGTGTAACTACAGAAAATTCAAGCTTATATAAGATAATCATCAAAAGTCTTTGATTGTTTCAAGTGAGATGCTAATGGCCAAATCTGATTCAATTATTCATGCTAAGCTAGGCTAAAAGTGCTCCCGCCTGACCTAGATGGAGTCAAAAATGGTCAACTGTTTAACTGTTTAGTTGTAAAATGAGCCTATTTTAGTGTTCCTTTAAGACTACTGAAAATGATGTTTGACAATCAACAATTAAGATTCTAAAGGCACACTAGTATACTATATATATGTAACAAGGTTATTATAGTTAATGGAAACGAACGAAAAAACAAAAACTAAAATTTAAGAAAACTTTTTTGTTAACTAACTAAATAAAAAGTAACTGAAACTTTATTGTGTACATACAGTACAAAACAAACTGAAACTAACTAAAATTATAGGAAAACGTCTTTCGCTTTTGTCTTTATAAATCTGTTTAATACATAAGCCTACTGTATGCCTTTTAGAAGTAAATCTATTTACTTTGCGATGCCAGGTGTTTGACCCATACGGCACCTCAGAGTCTGTAATCCTGATGCCATTGGCCAGATCAAGCCGGTTCTCCTCCACTCAGTCCTCACTGTTGCTCCAGTGACAAAAACAATGAGTGAACATGACAGCAGCCTGGTGACAGCATCAAATACAGAGACTTAAAATGATTAATTTAATACATTTGTGCCCAATAATGAATTTTATTTCATTATTAGTGATCCTGATCGCAAACAAATTGTTCTTTTTAACCGGATCTTCTAAGTGCACCAGTTGAAAAAGTTCACCAAATCCAACTGAATCATTTGAAACTATTCACGTCTCGTGTAAGGACTCTTATCCACAAACTACTTTATTTTTAACATGCCTAATACCCCCTTCTGAGTAATAATATCCTTATGACGAATCTTGTTTCTTCATTAAACATTTCTTTGGACAGTGCTCAGATATGTAAATATAAATATAAAAGGACACATTATAATGTAAAGTGACAATAGAGAATTTAACTACGAAATATTTTACTTGCTGTTATTTTTAACCTTGTCTTCATAAAAAGTTTTTTTCCCCACAGAAATATAAAGCAGAACAAAATGTGTTTTGTCATTGATAATATATAGCTTTATTAATGAATTAACACAAATAATAATTGATCATAGGAGAGCAGCAAATCAGCATATTTGAATGATTGTTTATAGATAAATCAGGATACATTTTGGGACAATGTTTGCGCTTTTATGTTGCAAGAGATTTAGTTTGACAGCCCTGATATCCAGCAAATTCGTTATTTATTAGTCAGTACACAGAACATCCACATTACAAGCAGGGAAATGAAGTCATGGCTTGACAAAAACAAATTACTTTCAGATTTTGCTTTAATGTGTGTGTTTTTCGTGGGCTGGAGACACGAAAGAGCCTCGCTATCTCTTTGATTTGATAAGGAAGAGAAACCCCATGCATATCCAGGTATATCATTAAACTGGGGGTTACTGCATGTGCCGTCTTGCTGATAAGAAGATTGACAGAATTTACTAAATGTATCGAGCGAACACAATGCGCTCCCATTTGGCTGGATAATTGCTATAATAGCCCTCATTGATTTAATTAGAAGCGTCCAATAGAATTATCCGGGAGATCTGAGCAGTCGTGTGCCTCCTCTCCTCGCTTTTAGCCATTCAGACAAATTAGATGTAGGACAAAGAGCTGAGAGGCAGGAGCGGAAGGTGAAGAGATGAATGCAGCCGAAGGGTCACAATAGGATTCGCTTTTGATGTGGGAAGATCCGCCGATTTAGAAAAGTTTGAACTCATGGAGGCTGCAATAAAGACATTAAACATTATTTTGTTTTGGATTGGGTGAAAAGTATGTGTTGCATATGTAATCTTTTGAAATCCTGCACTGTAAAATATGACATGATAATGACACTTGTGGTGCCTTGAGTTAGTTTGAGATATTGTGAGTTGAAGTTTTTGTTAATTCAACTTAAAAATTAAAGGCAGCATCAATTGTTTTATTGTGTATAAAACCAACACAGCCGGCACAGTGGCTCAGTGGTTCGACTCCCGGCTGAATCAGTTGGCATTTCTGTGTGGAGTTTGCATGTTCTCTCTGTGTTCACGTAGGTTTCCTACGGTGGCTGGAAAGTGCAAAAACATTGAGCTATACCAAGCAATCTGACCACACCAGAAAACCTTTGTAAATGCAGATAAACATAATTGTTAACAAATAATGGATATTGTTAAGTTGATTTGTGGTATTTTTTTTTTTGAACAACAATTTTTATTTTAAACATTGTCATACAAATTGACAAAAGTTTAGTTTTTCAGTTTAGCAAAAAATCTAAATAATGAATAAATTAATTATATATATAAAAAATAATAATACAAAAACACAGCACAAATAATATAAATTCAAAATAACTTAACACACTTTGAAAGAAAAAGTAAACAAATAAATATATAACAATATTAATGTTAAATAAAGCAATAACATATTTGTCTAATCTATATACTTGCAATGTCTGTCAGTTCAAGAAAAAAGTCACCATCTAGATTCTCCAAAAAATCATAAAATATTTTCTAACTAGACCAAAATTTTTGGATTTTGTTTTTCAAGTGAGATACACTAGGACTGTCTTCTTTTTTTCCAAGAACACGCAATTACATGTTTAGCTTCTAGCAGACATAAAATCAACAGCACTCTTTCATGTTTGGTCACATCAAAGTTCAATGGACAAATATGCTATACACAAGCTGGGATCAAGAGGAACTACTTTATCAATGATTTGACTTTCAATGTTCAGTATTTCGACCCAAAAACAACTGACTTTAGAACATTCCCACATACAATGAAATAATCCATTCTCTTGTTTACAGCATGTATTAGGGATATTTGGGTTAAAATGATGCAACTTAACTGTAGTTACATACTCAGCCATTTATATTAAAGCAATCTAAAACGAGTGCTTGTTGTCTGAGTTTGGGCTTTTAGACAGGCTTCTTGCCACTGTTCCTCAGTGATTTGTGGTATTTACTTGGTGTTGTGCAAATAACTGCATGGTAATAATAATTGTTGTGTTGCTAATATGTCCCTGCTAATATGTCCCTGTAGTTATCATTTGTGTGAAAAGGAACAAAAGTTGTTTACGTCATACTGACCCGTAGTCGTTATCTTACTATTCAAACGTATTCGCCACAGTTAACCTTGGTGAACTGACTGATCTTTCCAGATTTAAAATGCACCAGTGTCCGTGTATCTGTGTTTGCAATCTATGAAGAGCAGTGAACTGATTTCCGTCATGGCCAATCACAGTCATTTCTGTTGAGCGCTAGTGAACACTATGGCAAATCAGCTGTTTAAGAATGCGCTCAGCGGCTCTTAAATGTTAGCGGGAAATGGACATCTTAACAACTTCAGTAAAGGGACAACAGTTTTACAGACAACACGAGGGTGTGCTACAGAGCACTGCATTGTTTTATCACTCACCAGGTTACATACAGTAGGCTGAAGCAGGAAAGCCCCCACGGTGTTTACCTGGTACCATGAACTGAAGTCTAGGAAGACACTTAAGCGTATTACTCTTAAAGAGATTGTGACGTTGTTTGATGCCTAATATGCTTTTTTAATTGTTTTAATTAAACATAACTAAATTATATTAAAGTGATGTTTACATAATTTCTGCATTTTGAAATCGCAACAGCTGGAGGTTTGTAGTACATGGCATATTGTTGCAATGTTTACTGTGCTGATCCGATACCTCCGGGTTTCTTCCTTCCGCAGCCTCACTTTTGTGTTTTAAAATGGCGGTCGCGTGAAATAAGCACATTACCACTGATTGAAAAAAATGTTTAGATAGGTAGACATTAAAAGGTTATGAGCAGTTATTAGTTTAAATAAGATTGTATTAATACGTAAGAAAAATCATAATGGTCTGACTTCATCTTTGTGAATTTATGCTACAAAACACATACTTGTAGGAATATTATTATAATAATTAATTATATAATAAATAATTATGTTCAGAATTTTGAAGTACCATACATAACAATACTAAAGTCGCCATGAAATTAAACTTTACTGTGCTAATTTTCATATATAGGGCGGCATGGTGGCTCAGTGGTCAGTACTGTCGCCTCACAGCAAAAAGGGCACTGGTTCGAGTGCCGGCTGACCTAAATGACATTTCTGTGTGGACTTTGCATGTTCCTCCCATATTGGCATGGGTTTCCTCCGGGTGCTCCGGTTTCCCCTACAACCCAAAGACATGCGCTATAGGTGAATTGAATTAACTAAATTGGCCGTAGTGTTAATTTAGTGTGTTTGAATGAGTGTGTATGGTTGTTTTCCAGTACTGGGCTACAACTGGAAGGGCATGCTCTGCGTAAAACATATGCTGGAATAGTTGGCGGTTCATTCCAACTTCATTACAATGAGTATAACGTGTTGTGGAGAGAACCCCCTCCTGATTGTGAAGCGCTTTGGGTGTATGGCCATACACAATAAATGCGCTATATAAATACACATTACATTACATTTACATTACATTTCGCTGTGGCGACCTCTGAAATAGAGACTAAGCTGAAGGAAAATGAAGGAATGAAAAGAATGAGTAGTGCTTGTTATAATCGATGTATTTGTGCACATCATTATTTTGTAAAAATGTATTGGCCCTCATAATCAAGGTAATCAAAAACCATAACCTTCCTTGCCCCCTCAAAATGACTTGTCTTCACTTTTGGTCACATGGAATGCCTTTTGGGCGGGTCTTACAGGGAGAGTCTTGTTTTTTTCTTTGCCATCTATTCGTCAATCTTCCTTCATTTTGTTAGCAACACATATCTTCCAATGGTCCAATCAATTCCCAAAGGACAAAGTCATGCACTGCCCTACATGTTTTTCCATATTTGGACCATTTCAAATGGTCCATACAGGAAAAACACAGAATCCTTTACTTCCGTTTCATGGCGACTTAAAGCACAAGCACCATAAAATAAAGTTGAACTTCTTATAGTTCTTTTAATGCAGACATCTGTACTATAGTCCTGGGTGGTCCATTGATCAGTCCTTATAAGAGCAGCTCATCTGCTTACTAAACATGCCATACACACATACAAACACACACACAGCGCCAAGGGTTTCAGATCAGTTTCTGAGTACCTGAGATGTGTCCTGCATCAAAATCTATACTTTTGATCAAATTTCCCTCCCTCCCTCTCTCTCTCTCTCTCTCTCTCTCTCTCTCTCTCTCTCTCTCTCTCTGTCTGTTTTCTCTCCCTTCATTTCTTCACAACAGCCTCCTGTTATCAAACCATCAAAGCCTTTCAGAAATTAATTGCTTTGCTGACAAAATAAGAGTGTGTGTGTGTGTTTGAAAGGCTCAGGGAAAGACAGAGAAGATCCTCAACAGCTCCTTATTAATCAACAGTGAGATGTGTGAAGGGAAAGGTGTCTTTTGTCCTCCTGCTTCTTTATTTTTTTCTTCTTCCCTTTATCTCCATGCAAATGAGTACAAGTAAATAGCGGAACATTTCTGCACACGCCGGGTGTTTAGTCCTTGATCTTTGTTTTGTTTAATTTGCGTGACATGTTGTGAGTTTGCGATGACGTGATGTCTTCCACCCTCCGCTGTGTCTCGTCTGCTGTTTCTGAAGAGTTGCATGGAAACAAACCACCCACTTTGTTTACAGAGAGAGCATATCTGATGGTTTTATCTTTGGGGGAGTCGTGGATAGGAATGTTTACATTCTCTGCGGGCACTCTTAGACATTTAAATGTTGTTTATCTTCACTATTATAGTATAGTTTGACACCATAAGCTCAGTATGAAGTACCAGGTATTACCTTTTGGCAGATACAATAGCAATAGCATGGCTTTCTTTCTTAGGATCATCTAAATACCATTAATTTCCCTTCAACTTAGTCCCTTTATTCATGAGGGGTCGCCACAGTGGAATGAACCGCCAACTTATCCAGCATATGTTTTACACAGCAGATGCACTTCCAGCTGCAACCCAGTACTAGGAAACATCCATACACACACATACACTACGGCCAATTTAGTTTATTCAATTCACCTAGAGCGCATGTCTTTGGACTGTGGGGGAAACCGGAGCACCGTAAAATAATCTTATGTCGAAAGGAAAAATAATATTATTTTGCTTACCCCATTGGCAGATTATTTTGCTTGTTTTAAGGAAAAACTCACTTAATTTTGGCATATTATTTCTTAAAACAATTGCTTGTCTATAAAATGTTTCTTGATTTAAGAATTTTTAGATTTTTGAGTAGAAACAAGATAAAAAATCTAACTAAGAAAAGCATTTTTTGCAGTAGGCTTTTAATGCATATGATGACTCTGATTCCTGTGACGCTCCAAGGACAGACGAGTCTTTGCTGAAGTCAAGCTTCTGGTGCCTAGACTGCAGCTCTGCACAAAACGTTTGGCCATAGGAGAAATGGTCGTGCCAAACTGAGCCAGGTTTCTCTCAAGGTTTTTTTTTTTAATTCTTCACTTTCGCCAATTGGTGAAGTTTTTTTACTCGCTGCTGTCGCCACTGGCTTGCATGGTTCAGGATCTGTAGAGCTGCACATCGATGGAATTGCTCTTCAGTGTTTGGACTCTCAGTAGTGATTATTAACCCACACTGAACTGAGCTAAACTGAACTGAACTTAAACACTGAAAACTGAACTGACACTGTTTCAATTTACTACAATCTCTATGTGAAGCTGCTTTGACACAATGTACATTGTATAAGCAATATAGAAATAAAGGTGAATTGAATAAACATTAGCCTGTTCAGCTTGGAGCACTGCTGACACTAATAACTTGAATGATACATAAGGAAAATACCTTCATCCCACGAAATTATGAGCATGAGACTCTCATGTTGTTACCACTAAGCATTCTGTTTCTCTGTCTATCACTGAGAGGATCAGTCAATGAAAGTGAGAGGTTCGCAAACACTGTTTTTTGTGTTTCTATATTGTTCTATCTCCCGTTTTTGGTTGGGGTTGAGAGTTTATTGTACACCTGCGCAGTTCTGTTTTTACGTAGGTCTCTTGATGTCATTGGTGTTTCTTTTTCTAGCGTTTGTGGCTTATCTTTTTACTCTTTTCTGTTATGCCTTTTGTCAGTGTGTACATTTTTAAACAACTAATACATACATATGTATTATTTCATTTACAATGAGTAGTACTTATTAATCTAACATAAGGATATGCACTTAAGATGTTAAGGGAGCCAGTGATGTTGTTAAACAGACTCTGCAAACAATATAGTTTTTAACAGCAATAAACCAGGCATGACAGTTCAGTCTGCGGCTGCTCATTAACCCTTGATGAGTTCACCACACCAGTGGTCAGAGAGACGCACACCGCATGTGTCGTAAATAACAAATTATTAGGGTTTTTAATCACAAAAAGAACTTCTTTTAGGTTTCAAACACTAAAATGCACATTAGAACCAGCAAAACAACAATTTACAGTTCACAAAAAACAGCGGTTGTCTGTGAAAATGGCAATAATCATATTAAACATAATCTGATAATGTGCTTTATTCACTTTATACAGTATTCACATTTATGTGCTGTGTGTAGTTGTACTTTTGTGCATGCGGGTCAGTTTAGGACCATGATATGTTAACACTGGAAATCTGATTCAAGCACTAAACCTTGCGGTGTGAACGTAGCCTAAGAGACATCTATGAAAAACATTTTAAACTTTTACCAACCACAAATTTATACTGATGCATTATAGGACCACCATAGTGCTTTTTTAAAATGTGTACTCTCTGTAAATAAGTCAAAACAAGGAGCTGTCGTTCTGTGTGCTGAAGTAGAGTGGATGGTTTTTACCTCTAACGAAGATAAACAGCCTGTTCTGCCCTTACGGGATGGAGGAAAACCTGTGCACATCTCATCCCTCTTCTTTTGGTGCTGTTGTTTTCATTTCCATCAATAAACTGTTGAGATGCAAGCACTTGAGTTAAGAGAACCAGTAACCCCTGTCTCTCTAGAGCAACTAAACCTGGTTAATGGGCTTGCGGTTTTGTACTTCTGGTCTAGAGACAGCTGGAGGAAGGTCTAAATCTGGGTTAATGTCGAGAGTGCGTTTTTTATTTACCGTTTGTCATGTATCATGGGACGGTGAGGTTTGGGTACTCTTTATTTTTTCCCAAACAGCAGACATTCTTTTTTATTCATCGCCGACAGGAAAGACGTTGTGCTGACAAGGTGCTGGGTTGATGCAATGAGCTAATCACTGGATTTGACAAAGTTTGTGAGATTTATGGCATTTTTTGAAAGATATTCATAGTTTTAGTAGAAAGTAAACAACATATCCGTGAGCATATTCTATATTCTTTTTTTTCTGAGGTGTATTTGTAAAGCAATGTTTTTTTTAGAGGGAGAGAAATGTATATCTCGAAGTGTTTAGACAGTTTCTATTTTCTCTTCCCTGCCTGAGCTTAACACACATGGAATGAGGTTTTTATAGCAATTTTATCTCAAAACAAGTGATTGTGTTTGTTCCAAATCCTTAAGATGCATGTGTGTTCCATTTGTGTTCCATGTTTGTTGCATTTGTGTTTCATGTGTGTCCTCTTTGTGTTTGATGTGTTTCACTTGTGTTCCATCTTTGTTCCATGTCTGTTCTATGTGTGTTTCATTGGTGTTTTATGTGTGTTCCATTGGTGTTTTATGTGTGTTCCATTGGTGTTTTGTGTCTTCCATGTGCGTTCCATGTGAGTTCCATTTGTGTTTTGTGTGTTCCATGTGTGTTTTATGTGTGTTCCATGTGTTTTGTGTGTTCCATGTGTGTTCTATTTGTGTTCCATTTGGGTTCTGTGTGTTCCATTTGTGTTTTGTGTGTTTCACGTGTGTTCTATTTGTGTTCTATCTGTGTTCTGTTTGTGTTGCATGTGCATTTCATCTGTGTTCAATGTGTTTCATTTGTGTTCCATCTTTGTTTCATGTGTGTTCCATGTGTTTTTTTATTGTTTCACCTTTGTTCTGTTTGTGTTCATGTGTTTTTCATTTGTGTTTCATGTGTGTTCTGTTTGTGTTCAGTGCATTTCATTTGTGCTCCTTGTAATTTTCATTTGTGTTTCATGTGTGTTCTGTTTGTGTTCAATGCATTTCATTTGTGTTCCTTGTAATTTCGATTTGTGTTTAATCTGTGTTCTTTTTGTGTTTAATGTGTATTCCATTTGCGTTTCATCTGTGTTCTGTTTGTGTTCTATGTGTGTTCCATCTGTGTTTGATGTGTTTCATTTGTGCTCTGTCTGTGTTCCATGTGTATTACATTTGTGTTCCATCTTTGTTGCATGTGTGTTCTGTGTGATTCTTATTTGTGTTTTATCTGTGTTCTGTTTGTGTTCTATGTGTGTTCCATTTGTGTTTCATGTGTATTCTGTTTGTGTTCAATGTGTTTCATTTGTGTTCCATTTTTGATCATATGTGGTTCATTTGTGTTTCATCTGTGTTCTGTTTGTGTTTCATGTGTATTCTATCTGTGTTGTATTCCATTTGTGTCATGTGTGTTCCATCTGTGTTCAATGTGTTTCATTTGTGTTCTGTCTGTGTTCCATCTGTTATGTTACTGTTTCATGTGTGTTCCATCTGTATTTTATGTTTCATTTGTGCCCTGTCTGTGTTCCATGTGTGTTTTTATATTTGTGTTCTATCTTTGTTTCATGTGTGTTTCATTTGTGTTCTATCTATGTTTCATGTGTGTTCCATGTGTGTTCTATCTATGCTTCATATGTGTTCCATTTGTGTTCTATGTTTCATGTGTGTTCCATTTGTGTTCTAACTAAGTTTTATGAGTGTTCCATGTGTGTTCTATCTATGTTTCATGTGTGTTCCATCTCTATTTCATGCGTGTTCCATTTGTGTTATAAACCATTTAGAGGGATATAAACAATAGCAGTGGTCCTAACACACACACACACACACACACACACACACACACACACACACACACCCGCACACACACACACACACACACACACACACACACACACACACACACACACACACACACACACATACCATACCCATTTTCATTTTATGCATGAAAATCTGAGTGTATATGAGATATTATTTTCAACACTTAATTATGTGCACTCTACATTTTCTGGCATTCCAAGAACTCTCATAACTCATCCTCAGACTTAGAAAATACTCAACATTCTCTGTTCTCAGTGTGTCTGTTTACCAAATGTAAACCTCAGGAGAAGGCTGGCTTGAAGGAGACTCCTGCCAAGAAATTACTTACCAATTCAGCTTGGGTTTATAGTTGCACTTATTTTCCCGATTTTGCTTATGATGTATAAGCTACCTTGGATTTTGGGTTTTCTTTTTACTGAAGAGGTTGAAATTTGAATGTGTGGTGAATCTTCAATGTTTAATTGCTTTAAACTTTATTGAAGTGACAGATTTAAGTGTGGTTGCAGGTTTGTTTACTTTTTCTAGGGTGACGTTTTTGTTACTGTACTGTCTTGATAAAAGGAATATTGCATGACTGTGTCACAGGAGACTTCAGCCCTGCTCTATAGTGTAGTGAACTGTCTGTTTACCGACTTACTGCATTCTGTGGCAAAGTTAAAATGGAAACACAGAAGTGTCTGTTTTAATCAGTTTACTCAGCTAAAGACAGCTACTCAGAATTCTTGACGCATATTGCTACTGCCATAGGGCACAAATGAGCATAAAACATACTTCCATTATATTAAACTGACTTTGAGCATCAAGCTAAATGTCGTATAAATAAAAAAGTTAAATTAAAACAATAATTCATATTAAAGTAACAATAACATGTTGATTTACTGATCATATAATTTGTTGTGGTGCAAGTATAAGGTTTGATATTGGTAGCTATTTGTTAACTTTTTTATTTATTTATTTTTTGACCCTAACCTATATATATATTCAAGAAGCCATTTTGCTCGGATAGAAATCACAATACTTCAGGAAGTGCTTTAAAACGTTCTTATTTCTGAAGCGAAGTTGCCATAAATCCAATATCTCCCACAAACAGGGCTGTTTCTTTGCATTTCCTTCTCGGCTGGCAAACTGAACTGGGAAATGAACCCTTTTCAAATCAGCTGTGGTCAATTAAACTCAAGCGGCTCTTTTAACGGAGAGCTGCAGTGCGTTTAGTAGTGCATTAGGCCACTTTTAGCAGGCTGTCGCGTGGCATCACATGCCCTATGGCCAACACTGAGAGAGAGAGAGAGAGAGAGAGAGAGAGAGAGAGAGAGAGAGAGAGAGAGAGAGAGAGAGAGAGAGAGAGAGAGAGAGAGAGAGAGAGAGAGAGAGAGTGAGAGAGAGAGAGAGAGAGAGAGAGAGAGAGAGAGAGACCCCCTCATCCTCGCCTTTTCATTTCATATTTTCAGTCTTCTGCAGGAATGATTGATCATCCAGTGCGTTATCCCCATCAGGACATTTTAGTGATGACAGAGTAACTGGAGGTCTATTGATCTTCATGCTGGCCTTTGAGCTCTTTTGTTTTTGTGTTGGTGTTTGTTGGTTTTTTCACTACAAATGAAGATAAAAAACTTGATTTTGTACATGACACATGTCTTAAAGTCTGCCTTCTGTTTATCTGTCTGCTTGTCATTCTGTCTGTCGGTTTTTAATATCTACTTTTCAATGATGTTTCAATTGTTTACATTTTCTGCTAATATTTGTTGTACAATTATCTAACAGGTATAATTTAAGACCAACTAAAATATCTCCAAAATTTTGGTTAACCTTAGCCAGTGTTAATACCAGAATTTAATTTATTATTCAAATGTGTCGCAGCAGCATGGTGGCTCAGTTGTTAGCACTGTCACCTCACATTGGTCGCTGGTTCGAGGCTGGGCCAGTTGGCATTTCTGTGTGAAGTTTGCATGACTTCCCCATGTTGGTGTGGGTTTCCTCCTGGTGCTCTGGTTTCTCCAACAGTCTAAACACGCTATATGTGAATAAGATTAACTAAATTGGTTATAGTGTATGAGTGTGTGTGTGATTGTGAGAGTTTATGGGTGTTTCGTAGTACTGGGTTATGGCTGGAAGGGCATCCGCTGTGCAAAACATATGTTGGAATATTTGACAGTTTATTCCACTGTGGCGTCCTCTAAAATAGAGACTTGGCCGAAGGAAATTTAATAAATTAAATTTCATTAAATGCTTGTCTCTTGATGTTATGCAACATACTTGAGCTAATATAATGTAGCAAACTTTTAAAAATGTGAATAAATACTGTAAGAATTGTTAGTTAATGTTAGTTGATGCATCAACTGTTGGTCAATAAGGGTAATTGCAAAGTTTTATACAAATATTTATTTTACAAAAAGTCAACAAATATTTTAATCCAGAAAGTGATTTCATAGTGATGTATAGTAGTTTAAAAGAGTGTAGATACATTGTTCAGAAGCATTTGATATTTTGCATTTGTGAAACATTTATTATATTTAAATTTGCATCAATACAAAAACCATTTTCACTCAGAAATTGCTAGTAAATGTTATGTTTAAGCATGGACAGGCAAGCCATTGATATTCTGAAGTGCAAAAAATAACACCAATGATCTTTATTGACATTACAATTTGCAGGTAAATATTGCGTGAAATAGTTACTCTAAAAAATGTAATTATTTTTCAGTTCTAAATAAGGATAAATACAATTCAGATTTTTGATTTATCAGAAGTTGCCCAAGCGGAATGAACCACCAACTATTCCAACATACTATATGTTTTACGCAGCGGATGCCCTACCAGCAGCAACCCAGTACTGGGAAACACCCATAGACTCTTGCATGCACACATGTCCACATGTCTTTGGACTGTGGGGGAAACCGAAGCACACAAAGGAAACCCTTGCAACACAGGGAGAACATGCCACACAGAAATGCTAACTGGCCCAGCAGGCACTCGAACTACCGACTTTCTTGCTGTGAGGTGACCGTGCTGCCGTCTCTCAATTTCAGAGTAAAACATTTTCTAAATTTATTTCTGTGCAAATGAACATTTATTCTTCTAGCATGACTAAACATATTTTAAGTGTGACATGTCTCCAAAACACGGTTTAAATCGAATTCATGCAAATAAAAATGACTAGTAGGGTTACAGTGATGAAGACCCGACACCCAGACCTGTATTATAGGATCTTGAGTGCAGCTTACAGCCGAATTATCCAGCTGTCTGTATATTACACCAACAATACCCTTCAGCCACCTCACGCTTGCGCTTTCATTGGGCTGTAAAGAACCTGTGTTTTATGAGATCTGTTCAATACGAGCCGCTGTTGGCTGAGTATATTAACACCGAACAAGGGCACAAATTTACAGAGGAGCTACGCTAAAGGCAATAGATGATATTTTAAAAGCCCCTTTAATAAAAAGCCTGCCATCAATCTCCAATGGCTTTTCATTCGGATGGAAACCTGTGATTTCAAAATAAAAAGGCTTAACTGTGAAAATGGTACTTTTGTAAAGCTAAAAAACTGATGTAAAATAAAGAATAGGATGTTTTGAAATGGACATTTAACAGGGCTGAAGTAGCATTAGTCAGCATGTGCAGTAAATTGGCAGCTGTAAAAAAATGAAATTCAAGCTGTAATTCTCTATTAAGGCTGATTTATAATCCATAGCATGTAAAGTTGTTCTTGGCGGTTTATTACATCAGGCTCCTCCACCGTACCGCTGCCTGATTTACTGACCTAACATGAAATCATAAACATGATAGCATATTAAATCAAGACTATGCTGCTGGGAGGGCATAAAATGTTCCTGTATAAACAATCTTCTGACTTGAAATAAAACAACAAGCGTGGATATATAGGCTGGGTCTTTTTTTTAAAGCAAAAAAATCTGATATTGTAGCCACAATGTGATATCGTTACTGCACGTCTTTGTCCTCTATATAGAGATTTTTTTTAACCATATTATTTTGAAAAGAAGCAAGTTCAAACACTCATACTGCCGTAAGAGACGCCCAAGTGTTTGTGTGTGTGAGTCAGTATGAGAGTGTGCATGAGACAGTAGTGTCTTAAAGGGACAGTTCACCTAAAAATCACAATTATCTCATTTACTCATCCTCATGTTGTTCATTTGAATCAGCATGAATCAGCTTTTATTTAAAAGTGTGAGGTTTTGAGATTTTTTTCAATCAATATACACTCAGATTTTTAGGAAGGGATTGCATATTTATAATATAATATAATATAATATAATATAATATAATATAATATAATA
>CAIGQZ010032248.1:205396-280838 GCA_903798205.1 Danio tinwini | reverse complement strand
TATTATTATTATTATTATTATTATTATTATTATTATTATTATTATTATTATTATTCATTCATTTTCTTTTTGGAATAGTCCCTTTATCAATCTGGGGTTGCCACATCTGAATGAACCGCCAACTTATCCAGGATACGTTTTACGCAGCGGATGCCCTTCCAGCTGCAACCCATCACTGGGAAACATCCATACACTCTCATTTACACACATACACTACAGACAATTTTAGCTTATCCAATTCACCTGTACCGCATGTCTCTGGACTGTGGTGGAAACCGGAGCACCCAGAGGAAACCCACGCGAACACAGGGACAACATGCAAACTCCACACAGAAATGCCAACTGACCCAGCCGAAGCTCAAATCAGCGACCTTCTTGCTGTGAGGCGATCATGCCACTGCGCCACCATGATGCCTCTTTATTATTATTATTATTATTTATTTATTTGTTTTATTATTATTAAGTAAATGTCTTGCATCTAGAGGTGAATAAAATATAATAAATAATAACAAAATACAATATTTAATATTTATATACAGCAGGACTCAGATGTTTTAACTTGAAAATGCTACAATTAAAACAACAAAAACAACAACAACAACAACAACAACAACAACAACAACAACAACAACAACAACAGTAATAATAATAATAATAATAATAATAATAATAATAATAAATAATAATAATAATTGTAATATTATTATTATTATTATTATTATTAAGTAAATTTCTTGCATTTAGAGGTGAATAAAAATATAAAAAATAGTAATAAAATAAGATAAAATATATTTAAATATGTAAATATTTATATACAGCAAGGCTCAAACAAGGCAGTCCGGAGGCATCGTCAGGTAACAGGCAGATGGTCAGTACAGGTGGCAGACAGGGTAAATGATAAAACAAAGCAAGGGTTCGACCACGTGGAAACTATACCAGGAAATAACACTTTGTAATGTTACAGGGTATCAACCTAACAAGACTCAGCAATGAGAGTGACAAAGTGAGCCGTATATATGTGTGTAATCAGTACATGAGCAGCTTTAGCTGTGTGACTGTAATCAAAGGAGACTTGGAGCTGGTGTGTGTGTTGCATGGCAGGACTTGTGGTTCATATGGAGACAGGATTGTAGTCCGTTTGAATGTGAATGTTTCCCAGTGATCTACAGTAGTAAGATTGCTGGTGATCGTGACAGTTATTAGCATCATTATCATTATTGTTGATGAAATGCCAAAAAAATCTTGCGATGTAGTTGAAAAAAGTCAAATCTATTATTTTAAACCTGTCTTATTTGTCAGTTGGATTTAGAAATAGTGCAGAATCTTAAATACATCCTTTTCATTCATGTAAAGCACCAACTAACCAGTCACAACTTGACTTTACATGAATTGGCTTTTTTATATATAGTTGTCCAACAACAAACCCCTGATATCACCTTTGACACGTTTAAATGCAAGCTGTGTTTGTTCCTATTAGAGCTACACGTCAGTGGAAACAAAGAGCCACAAACTGCTCCTTTTTACCTGCCACGCAGTGAAGACACGACGTGCTTTGCGGGCTCCGTTTTGCTAAAAGCTGCATGTGTCTGTTTCAATTTCTGTCTTGTGTGGGTTCAGCCACTTAAATGAGTGAGTGGCTCTTCACAAACTCCGTATCCCTCTTCCAGAACAAAAGACGCCTGCAGCGGCAATTACTTGCTCTTTTAGCCTGAGCGTCTGCGGTCCCATTCACAAACACACCGGAGGGACAAAACCCAAGCAGAAGAATCCTAATTTAGCTTCAAACACTACTGTGACCACTATTCCCCTAACCGGATCATCCCTCCGTCGCCATCTTTACCGAAGACTGATGAGCAATTCCAGCATTATGGATATGACATGGGCATCACAATGGTGCGGTGGGTAACACAATTGCCTCACAGCAAGAAGGTTGCTAGTTTGAGCCTCAGCTGGGTCAGTTGGCATTTCTGTGTGGAGTTTGCATGTTCTCCCCATGTTGGCGTGGGTTTCCTCCAGGTGCTCCGGTTTCCCCCACAAGTCCAAAGACATGTGGTATAGGTGAAATGGGTAAGATAAATTGTCCAGAGTGTATGTGTTTGAATGAGTGTGTATTAATGTTTCCCAGTGATTGGTTGCAGCTGGAAGGGCATAAAACATATGTTGTGTAAAACATGCTGGATAAGTTGGCGGTTCATTCCGCTGTGGTGACCCTAGATTAATAAAGGGACTAAGCCGAAAAATAAAATGAATGAATGGATGTGACATTTGCGGAACAAAATATATATAGGTTAACATTTTATTGAAACGTCTGTTTATATGTTACAGTACTGTAAAATACTTGCTTACACAAAAAAACTAGCTATTTTAATAAAAAAAACTTCATTCTTTTTTTCATGGCAAGATTGACGTTTGCATTAAATTGTGATAGTCTATCAAAAAAGATGCGGTGCTATTAGCAGTGCCAGGAGAAACTCTGAGATGCCATCGTTCATGGCCTGCTGATACATTAAGATCAAGACACAACAACATTTCTGGCTTTAAAGGTGATGTGTGTCATTTTCTCTCCATGTTGACCTGAGAATGGAATCTATTGGATGAAATGAAGCAAAGCAAAAGATAAAAAAGCGTATTTTAAGACCCCCAGAACTACACACTTCATCTTTAAGCATATGCAAAGGTCTTTAAAAGTCATGCTGGCATTTGGCTCACATGTGAAGTGATAATGATGATTTGTGAATTTAATGTGGACCACAGTGGCCTGCTTATGCTGACATTATAGAGCAAAGATAGTTCATTAGAGGGCAATGTTAAGAATTCTTATTAAGAATTGTGTATGTGCACACTAAAGTGACAATTAAAATGACGTGACTTTCTGAATGTCTTTGCCATTTACACTGATGGAGGAACAATTTTCATTAAGTAAAAAATTAGTTCTTACTTGAAAGTAGAAAAAAATTATTAGAACTACTGTATACAGATATTTAAAAGAACTACTTCAAATAAAAAAGAATGACATTGCTAGAAAATCAAAAAATAAAATTTAATTGAAACTTTATTTTTTACAATAGTTACTCAATGATTATAAAACAATTCTGAGCATCACTCTGAATTAAACAGGAAATATGAAGTAGAAATTTCACAATATCTTAAGAAAAAAGCAGACCAGAAAATGAATGAATGAATTGAATGAATGAATGAATATTAATAATAATAATTATAATAAAAATGGGCGACACGGTGGCTCAGTGGTTAGCTCTGTCGCCTCACAGCAAGAAGGACGCTGGTTCGAGTCCCGGCTGGGGGGACTTGAATGATAAACTGAATGTTTTAATAGTAGCAATTTCAGAACTTTTTCTTTAACATTTCAGCCCTGCTGTATAATTTATTAATTTTTTAAAGTTTTTTATTCACCTCTAGATGCAAGACATTTATTTAATAATAATAATAATAATAATAATAATAATAATAATAATATAAAAAAACTGTAACTATTATTGTTGTTGTTGTTGTTGTTGTTGTTGTTGTTATAGTTATTTTGTTTGTTTATTATTATTAATATTGTTATTATGTTTTAATAGTAGCAATTTCATTTTTTTTCATTTCAATTTCAAGTTTCTCTTCTCTAACATTAAAGCTCTAACATTCAATTATTTTTATTTTTTATTTTTTTTATTAAATTAAATTAAATTAAATTAAATTAAATTAAATTAAATTAAATTAAAATTAAATTAAATTAAATTAAATTAAATTAAATTAAATTAAATTAAATTAAATTAAATTTAATTTAATTTAATTTAATTTAATTTAATTTAATTTAATTTAATTTACCTGTAGATGTAAGACATTTATATGCAACTAAATTTCTGATGAACCTGCTCTACTGCCCACTCCTCACTAGGTTTGCATTTCTGTAATCGGAGACTGTGTTTGCCTCATTAAAGATTGCATTCGGTCATCGAAATGAAATACCTAAAGCAGTACTTATACATTCATGAATAATTAATTGCTTCTTACTTGCATAAATGAAACAGGAATGGCCTTAATCAAGGGTTAATTAGCGTATCACCCTCATCCTGTTGTTGGGTTCAGTTCATCAGCATCTGATAGCATTGATACTCTTGGATGGAGACGAAACAGTTCTCGCGCGCTCTGTCTGGGAGTGCTTTTGAAGCGTCTCGCGCTTGTTTCACACATTTCTTTTTTTGCAAATCTCTTGCCGTCTCTTTCTTCATTTACACCTTACGCTGCACTCAGCTGTCACGTTTGCCTTTGTTCTTATAAAAAACAGAGCGCTCTGGATGAATGAAAATGATACAGACAACAAAAGCAGCTCGTGTCATATTTTATTGTTTTGTTTTGAGGTTCTTTTCCTCTATCCTCTTGCTAATACTTCAACTTCAGGAGGTGTTACTCCCGAAAGCGTTGTCTCCTGAAATAGCAGCGTCACCTACTCCAGTATCTCCAGACGACTGGCTGATGCCACTTTTTCTTTTGTCATTTTGTACTGCACGTTTCTTTTATTCATTCTCACTAGAGCTTTTTTTTTTCCTCTTGAGCCTCTAATGTGGAGATGATTGCCTCAGGAGGTTGTTGTAATCATTCATACCTGCGTTCATAATTCATAATTATAAGCATTCGTTTCACAATCTGTTTAAAATCCCAAAGAAGCTGAGTGAACTCTGCTTAAATTGTCATACGCATTTGTTTGTTCATCTTTTGATCTATGATGTTTTTGATCTACATGTTTATGCGATACACTGAAGATGATTATAACCAATAGGTTCGAGAAAACTTTAGAGAAAAAAGTTTATTTACTTCCCAAGAAAACATGAGTGGTGTTTTAATATGATGCTGATTGTGTAAAAGCCACTTTACAGGGATAAGCATGAAATAGTACAAATCAGGTATATGGATTCATCAAGTTCAATACATCAAGAATATTAATCATTTATTGATGATTCAGTTCAGATCAATTTGAATGTTAGTGATGAAGACAAGACAAGCTAAAAGTGCAAAACAACATATTGATCCTACTGCTATGCATTAGGGCTGTACGATATTGAAAAAATCTGACATTGTGATATTTAAATTTTCTGTGATATATATTGAGATAAACTGTATCTGTACAATTCCACCAAATGATTGAATAGCAGTATTTGAAAATAATTTAGTCACATGTTATTTTAAGGTAAAATTTTCGCTATTAGCAAACCATTAAATGTGATTTGTGCTTCAATAAACTCCTAATTTGCTCCTTATTAATAGATATTAAGGTAGTTTATGTATTGAATTAGGGAATGTAAAATAAGATTTTGAAGAATATGTAGTTTATAAGTACTAATAAGCAGCCAATATCTCAATAACATGCATGCTAACAAGCAACCATAAATATGTACACTAGATATTGCATATGGACAATCAATAGCGCCGCCACATTTGTACAGTGCTCCCAGGACAAATGTCATTCAACCGCGAAGATGCTGGACTTTAGTGCTGTGTATGTGTGTAGTAACAAGCAAACAAAGAAAACAAAGCACAAAGGCAGAACATTTCTTAGGTAAGATTTCGTTTTTTACGTTTTTGTATGTACAAACTTTTGTGCTAAACAATAATTGATAATAATGCAGTCACATAGTTCACTGATCATAAGGAAAGTAGCACCAATTCGCACTAAATACCAGGCTTATGCTAGTTTTTTTTTAATAAAATCAGCAAACAATGTAAATGAAATATGACAACCAGATGCTGCGGTGCTAGAAACTTATATTATTGTTGACTAAGTGAACGAGTCGTTCATAACGGGGATTCATTCACAAACTAATGGCTCCATCTGTTAGAATGAGAAGTGAATATAGGAGAGGGGGTGTGTCTCAAGACATGGATTAGATCAAATTTAACAGGTAGGAGGATAATACATTTCCATGCACACAAACACACGCTCTTTGTTGGCAATGCCCATGCGGTCACTTATCCATCGAAATAGAAAAGTGATGTAATTATAATTTTCATAATTAAAAAAAATATATTTGCATACTGACCACCGGGAAAACTCCCAATCATAGATATATTTATATTTGTATATATCTCGAGCTCCGGATGGCCAGTCCTTCACTGCACCTTGGTCCCACATTAATTTCAAAGGAGTGCTACCCTGTACTAATAGACACCAATAGTGTAGGTGACATCCAATGTAAATATATATGACAAGCAACTAGATAATAGTGGGAATTGGTCCCTTAAGGGTTACCAAATGTATTAATTTTGATTGATTGGGATGGTCCTGTAGGGGAGTGAATCATGCATAACATTTAATAGGCATAGATAAATACAATAAAGCAAAGGTAAAAGTGAAATAAGCAGTGCATCCTTTGTGATTATTCTTTATTAAACTTCCAATTGGTGAGGGTCTTGTGCCTGAATACTTTAATCTCTCTCAGGTCTAGGCATGGGACGATAACCGTTTTGAAGGTATACCGTGGTTTGCAAAAGTCAAGGTTTTAAAACCGCCAAAATTTTCAGTAATACTGTTCCTAAGGTATGTGTAAGATTTTTTATTTACTTTTTTTGTTTTTTTAGGACACCAGTATCTACAGCTAAAAAGATATCCAAAGATGCCATTTTAAATTGTAAAAAATCTGTGTTTTTAAAACAAATTAAGACAGCAGAAGTTAATGATTCGTTTGAATTATTCAGCCCGACATGTTTATTGCTCCAAAATATTTTTTTCAAAGGGGGAAAAACTTGTTGTTTTTTTACCCAAACATTTAAAAATATTATATTTATAGCTTTTATTTCACGCCAATATGGTTAAACTGTGCAGTGACCCAGCAAATCTTGTCTTCTGAACTCTGACTTATGCTCAAATATATTCTCAACTCAATATTGCATATCAATGTGATTTGACTATTGCGAATGCATACATTGTGATATCGATGTTGAAATGTTATATTGTGGAGCCCTATTATGCGTTGTTAGGGCATTGATGGGAAGTCATTAAGCGGTTGCTAAGGAGCTGTGGGAGGTTGCTAGTGTGTTATGCTTGGTTCACACCAATCTAAGAGCACTACGTCGCACACTCTAGTTTATTCCACAGCCGATGGCATATCACCCTGCAGCCCAAGACTGGTTACTCACTGAAGCTAAGCAGGGCTGAGCCTGGTCTGTACCTGGATGAGAGACCACATGGGAAAACTAGGTTGCTGTCGGAAGTGGAGTTAGTGAGGCCAGCAGGGGGCACTCAACCTGTGGTCAGTGTGAGTCCTAATGCCCCAGTAAAAGTGAAGGGGACACTATACTGTCAGTGGAGCACTGTCTTTTGCATAAGACGATAAAGCGAGGTCCTGACACTCTGTGGTCATTAAAATTCCCATGGAACTTCATGGCCTCCCAATCATCCCCATTCACTGAATTGGCTCTATCACTGTCTCTCCATTCCACCTATAGCTGGTGTGTGGTGAGCACACTGGGACCATTGTCCTGTGGCTGCCGTCGCATCATCCAAGTGGATGCTGCACACTGGTGGTGGTGTGGAAAGACCCCCTCTAAAGATTGTGAAGCGCTTTGTGTGTATTGCCATACACGATAAATGCGCTATATAAATACACATTACATTACATTTCTGGGATGTTTTCCATCTTTACCTAATACTCTAAAATGATTTGAACTTGCATGTAAGACACCATTGAGATGCACATTTGCAGCAAACTCATCGCACATTCCATATCATTCGTGCCACCTGGCGGAAAAATTCACCCATATTCACATGTCTGCATTGACTTTGTATGTAATCTACTCTCATGATTACTTAATTTTGATGTGAACACAGCATTGAGGCATTGCTAGAATATTCTGAGTGGTTGTTAGGGTGCTTTGGATGTAACTTGGTGCTAGCAAGGTTATATTGTGTGGTGGCTAGAGAGGCTCCGGTTGGGTCTAGGACATTGCTAAAGAATTCTATGGAATTTAAGTTGTTACAGGGTGGTTTCCAAAGGGTGGTACTAGGTGGTTGGTGTGGAATTATGGATGGTTTATTCACCTTATTCTGCAATGAAGAAGTAAGCTCTTTTCAGTGATGGTTAAGAAATGACTAGAAATGACAAATGGCAGTAAACATTCAAAAAGCTTGCTCTACAAACTAGTGTGTGTATGACAATACTTAAATGAATAAAATAATGTAATGAGAAAATATCAGTTTACAACATCAAGTATTTTTACAGCTAAAAATCAATGGAACTGATTGACACTGGATGTCTCAAGACTATTGGGTTCCAAAAGCTGTGCCTCCTCTAACATAAAAGAATTAGGTCAATAGGGCAAAAATAATAGCTCACCACTGTGTCGGTTGCATATATGTGGTTTGTTGTCCTTTTCTGAGATCCAACAATGTGTTTGCACGTTGACTTTGTTAATATAGAGTCGTCTTCCTAGGTTGCACTAGCTGTTGTCATCAGGTGTGAATTGCGGCCGGCGTGTCAAGATAACTGCTGTAATGGCCAAATAATCCATAACATGCTTCAGAATTGAGTGAGGGAATAACTACAAAACTTATTGACTGTAGATATGCTCTCATATGGATTAACTGTAGTAGGTATGGCAAAGCTGGACAATGACATGAAATCCATATTCTTCAGCTTCTCTAGCTAACCATTAAGCATTTGTCATAAGAGTCCTGTGTTCTTACTAAAACATGTCAATGGAAACTTGTCACTCAAGCTTAGTAAATTACAGTTGGTTACGTTTATCTGTGAAGCTCTTTTATCTTTTTTTTTCTTTTTCTTTGAGTTCAATTTGCTTTCCATTTTTTTTTCAAGCTGTCATGCTTGTCCCATGCTTTCCATTTCTCATCAACCGACATCATTTTTGCGTTCATTTGGTTTCTGAACCACCAAAGCCACTACCGCAATCACACAGTAATGTGCTAAGAACTGGCTCAGTAGATATAAACATTTACAGGGAGTGCAGAATTATTAGGCATATGAGTATTTTGACCACATCATCCTCTTTATGCATGTTGTCTTACTCCAAGCTGTATAGGCTCGAAAGCCTACTACCAATTAAGCATATTAGGTGATGTGCATCTCTGTAATGAGAAGGGGTGTGGTCTAATGACATCAACACCCTATATCAGGTGTGCATAATTATTGGGCAACTTCCTTTCCTTTGGCAAAATGGGTCAAAAGAAAAAAACTGAAGGCCACACAGGGTGCCATTTCTGTAAGTCAAGAACAGAAAACTGAAGCTACAATTCACACAGGCTCACCAAAATTGGACAATAGAAGATTGGAAAAATGTTGTCTGGTCTGACGAGTTTGAATTCTGCTGCAGCATTCGGATGGTAGGGTCAGAATTTGACATCAACAACATGAAAGCATGGCTCCATCTTGCTTTATATCAATGGTTCAGGCTGGTAGGGGTGTGAATAGTGTGATTTTTTTTTTCTTGACATATTTTGGGCCCATTAGTACCAATTAAGTGTCATGTCAATGCCACAGCCAACCTAAGTATTGTTGCTGACCATGTCAATCCCTCTATGACCACAGTGTATCCATCTCCTGTTGGCTACTTCCAGCAGGATAACGCACCATGTCATAAAGCGCAAATCATCTTAGACTGGTTTCTTGAACATGATAATAAGTTCAATGTACTCGAATGGCCTCCACAGTCACCAGATCCTCAATCCAATAAAGCACCTTTAGGATGTGGTGGAACGGGAGATTAGCATCATGGATGTGCTGCAGATCTGCAGCAACTGTGTGATGTTATCATGTCAGTATGGACCAGAATCTCTGAGGAATATTTCCAGTACCTTGTTGAATCTATGCCATGAAGAATAAAGGCAGCTCTAAAAGCAAAAGGGGGTCCATCCTGGTTCTAGTACCTAATAATGTGGCCTGTGAGTGTATATCTGCCATGACTTCATCAGGTGATTTTTCTAAACAAACACAACACAAAATAATCTAACAAGACATTGCAATAAATCATTGTTTAAAAAGCTGTGCAATTAATATTAAATGCAATCTTTTTAGCATCATCGGGACATACACTGCTCACATTATTTATAGAAGGCATTAAAATCCAGTAACGATACTGTGTGCAGTCTGTTAGCAGTAACATAGCAGTCTGTCAGAATAATCGAGTTAAATGTGTACATGAAGTCTCTTTTCTTCATCACCTTGCGGTTTCCGTTGAGCTCTAAATTTGTTCTTTTCTGCACCTCTTTCTCAGCTTTTCTCTTTCCGTCATTACACGGTCATCATAAAAAGCCTTTGACAGTCTGTCAGTGAATTATTTGACTAGAGGGGCAGACAGTATAGCTCAGCTGTCACTTCCTGTAGGGATGTTTCCCATCAGCCGAGACCCCCTCCTATTATTCCATTCCCCAAGTCCCAGCGCTCAGACTGCAGAAACGTAGCACCGCTATGCAGCACTCGCTTTCTTTCTCTCACCTTCTCTTAACAGAGTTACTGGAGCGGACCACGGTGCGGTGATGGTTTCAGTGTTTTGACATGTACCATGGAAGTAAAATTCAGAAAAAAACTGTATTTAAACTCACCAGCCTCTTTAATAGTTACACACTGCTTTTACTGGTCGAATCCTTCTCTGCCTTTTGTCTTCAATGTGGCATTGCTCTGGGATTCTTTTTGATAGCATCATACAATTGCTAGAGATTTGTTATCTGCAAAACTCATCAGGATCATGTGAGTCGTCTCATTTGAGTTTAATGAACACATTGTCATGTCCAAGAAACCAATTTGAGATGATTTTTGCTCTGGTCTGTTAGGGCTCGTTCACACCGACCTTTTTTTTTTTGCATTTTGCAACTTTTTCGTTTATTCATTATTTTTCTTTCAGCTTAGTCCCTGAATATCAGGGGTCACCACAGCGGAATGAACCACCAACTATTCTGGCATATGTTTATGCAGCGGATGCCCTTCCAACTGCAACCCAGTACTGGGAAACACCCATACACTCATTCACACACACACTCATACACTACAGCCAATTTTAGCTCATCCAATTCACCTATAGCACATGTCTTTGGACTTGTGGGGGAAACCGGAGCACCCGGAGGTGCTGTGAGGCAACAGTGCTGACCACTGAGGCACCGTGCCACCCTACTACCTTTTCATTGTTTTTTCAAGGTAAACGTGTTTAATTAAAGTGCATAGCAGTTACACTCACTTATCTTGTCTTTTGAAACACCATGCACATGACCACCATGTTTTATAAATGCTGTGTCAAGTTAAAAGAACTACAACTTTTACATGCAGCATTGCTCATCAGTGTCAGTATCAAAGCAGTGGACCAATCAGAAGAACTCAGAGGTGTGGCAAGTGTCTGTTTACAAGTGATCAGTGGCTGTGTTCGGATACCCTCATGCTCTATACTGCACTTTTTTAAAAAAACAGTTCAACACAAAAACACTTTCTGTGTGAATGAACCCTTATCATGCTTGTAGCCATAATGGTAAGGAATGGACACGGTCAACAACAACAGTTAAGTCAAAGACTCTAGAATACACAAGATATGTCACTCATGTAAAGATTTTAATCGGGAAAAATGTAACTATCAATATGGCTAATAAAGCCCCGCCTACTAGTACTAGAGCCAATCATTGATCGCTATAGACTGACGTTTCTCTGGAGGGAAAGCTCAAAGCAGACGTGTGCTTTTACAACAGTTTGGTGGTCAACAACATACTGGAATCTCAGCTAATACTTGCTTCACAGATATAAGAAATATATCCAGATAACCCAAATCTGTACTTTTAAATGAAAACAAATGTGTTTTTGGTTTTGTTATCTATATGAAACGAACGCGAGGTACAGTCCGTCCTGTCAAACGCACATCACATGACAGCAACTACTCAAAACCCACCAAACTTGTAAACAAAGAGTTGCTGACATTTCTGGAGGAAATTCACCATCAGTTGTGGATTACTTCAGAAGACCAGCGTGATCAGGTGAAGCATTATTCAGAGGATGATAGTGTAGAATGGCCATAAATGAGGTTGGTGTTGCGATCTCGTTTCTTTTGAGTGTGCATGCACATCAACTTTGGCAACCTGAAAAAAATGCTGATTTCATTTGATTTGAACGTTTAGAAACTAAACTTATGAGACAGATGTTGTTTAATTTTATTGGTGATGTAATGTAATCGTAAGCTTGCATAACAGTTTTGGAGAATTTGATATTTCCCCATTTAGACAGCATACCAAAGCATACTGTACTGCCCAAGAGGTGTTTTGAAGATGGCTGCCAAGTGAAATTACTTGCCTTGCAAAGGGACTTTGGTTAGGTAGACTGTGTCATTTAAACAATGCTCTCTTGATACCAAGAGGTGCAAAGCGTGCCAAGAAATTATTCCTAATTCAGTTACCAGAACTATTAGTGCAACATACTGTGAAATGGATTCACAATTATTTATAATTTATGTAAGAATTCTGACCATACCATCTTTGTGTTAAAGCAAAAACATGTTTGAGACTCATCAGATTAGGATATGTCTTTTATAGTCTGTTTTTTCAGTCTCTAAGTTTTCAGTTGTTAGCTGACTTAAATTCAATTTGATTCAATTCATCTTTATTTGTATAGCGCTTTTACAATGTAGATTGTGGCAAAGCAGCTTCACATAGATGATTATAGTGAATTGAAACAGTGTCAGTTCAGTTTTCAGTGTTTAAGTTCAGTTTAGTTTAGTTCAGTTCAGTGTGGTTTAATATTCACTTCTGAGAGTCCAAACACTGAAGAGCAAATCTATCGATGCACAGCTCCTCAAGTCCCAAACCATGCAAGCCATGGCGAATGGTGAATGAATGTCACTGGTGAGTTCTTCTTCTGCTGCTGTAGCTCACCTACTTTAAGGTTTGGATCTGCAGACCTCAGTTGTAACGTAATTATTTGAATAGTCTTTCTATCAGCTTATCAACTATTTTAATTTAATCTGACCATTAGTATCAAAATGCATTTTCCCACAGAACTGCTGCCCATTGAATCCCATCCTCATTTTTTTCTACTGTTTCTCCTTTTTTCAGACAATTCTCTGTAAATACTAGAGATGATTGTGTGTGAGAACAATACTCAGACCAGATGACATTCAGATACACTTAAATCATCTTTCTTTTCCATTCAGATTGTCTTGACCTAATTTATCATGTCTTAATGCTGCACTGTGAATGGTTGATGAAATATACAGTTGAAGACAGAATTATTAGCCCTGCTTTGATTTTTTTTTCTTTTTTAATATTTCCCAAATGATGTTTAACAGAGCAAGGACATTTTCACAGTATGTCTGATAATATTTTTTCTTCTGGAGAAAGTCTTATTTGTTTTATTTTGGCTAGAGTAAAAGCAGTTTTAAATTTTTTAAGAACCATTTTAAGGTCAAAGTTATTAGCCCCTTTAAGCTATATTTTTTCGATAGTCTACAGAACAAACCATCATTATACAATAAATTGCCACTTGTCCCTTTAAGCCATACCTGCCAACACTCCCGTTTTTCCCAGGAGTCTCCTGTATTTCAGACCCATCTCCCCTATTGTTTTTTCTCACGGAATTACACCCCCCCACCCCCGCTTTTTGGTACAGTCCGGCCCTGAAATCTGGTGCATGTTCACGCACCATACTCAGCGCGCAACCATCCCTATGTACACCAAACCCAACTCACAACCATCACCATACCCCTCCCCGCTCTTCAGTTTGCACCTATAACTCCCCCCGTCCCACCCAGAGCCCCCCTCTGCTCTTCAGTTCGCACCCCCCCTTCAGTTCGCGCTCCCACCCTCCTTCCCTCGCTCTTCACTTCACTTTCACCACATTTACTAAAGGTGCACAAAATTACGTTACAGTCAAAATAAGTCAAGTTTAAGGAGTTTTTTATAGGGTGTACAGTATATAAACATAGTTAACCTGCAGTTATACAGTTTATAGCATCCATCCAAAAAGATATTTGCCTTAACAATTGGTTACTGTAAAAAAGTGAGTGTCTCACTGATTTTACTTGGTGTCATTTTTTGTTGTATAACAGTTCTTTTACTATAGTATTCAGTGGGACCAATCTCACTACTATTGAGCCTTTAAATATAATAGCAATCCAAAGTAGACTAATAGTAGCCTATTTTTGGCCTCAATCGTAGTGTTCTGGTTTTGTAGCTTGTATCTTCTCCTCCCTCTGTCCATCTGCATACTGTAGCATGTCCTCATAAAACTCGAACAGTATTACTTTCAGCCTTTTTACAATGGCCGGCAGAGTTTGACCCTGCTTGTCCGATAGCAGTCTGTGACAGACAGATGGTCTGCTCACATATGGACCCCTCTCCGCCTCGCTGTGTCAATCCACCCCCTGCTTCAATGCCACAATCAGATGGGACAAACTGTCACCGACAGCGAGGTCACATGTTAGTGGCTGCTCTTTTCCACTGCATTGACGCTTCATTTTTCAGTGTGAGTTGAGGGCGGTGTTGTGTTTGCATTCATCAGCATTGGATGTATTTGAGCAACCCGTATTGACTTGGATTAGCCGTGAGCCAAATTGATATGTGCAATGAAGTGCTGCCAAGGGGATTTTTTCATATTTCTGAAGAGAGCCACTGATATAGGCATAGTGAAGTTATACAGTAAATATAAAGCGAGAGAGAGAGATTTGAGTAAGAGACTGTAATGCCTCTTCAAAATGCTTTTTATGATTGATTTATTAGTGGTGTTTGCCAAGGCGAAACTCACTACAATTTTTCGGATTAAACATTTAATCAAACACCAATCCCTTCCATTGCTGAATTGATGCCTCAATTCATGTGTCTTGCTGAGAAGAAGTGCCCTTTGACTTTTGTAAGTTATTTGTCTAGCCATTTTCACCTGGTATGTGTTATATAACATAGACTCTATCTATATAACATAGAAGTTACAGGCAACCCAGTGGCACAGTAGGTAGTGCTGTCACCTCACAGCAAGGAGGTTGCTGGTTTGAGCCTCGGCTGGGTCAGTTGGTATTTTTGTGTGGAGTTTGCATGTTTTCCCTGCGTTCGCGTGGGTTGGGTGCTCCGGTTTCCCCCACAGTCCAAAGACATGCGGTACAGGTGAATTGGGTAGGCTAAATTGTCCGTAGTGTATGAGGGTGTGTGGATGCTTCCCAGAGATGGGTTGCGGCTGAAAGGTCATCCGCTGTGTAAAATCGTGCTGGATAAGTTGGCGGTTCATTCCGCTGTGGCGACCCCGGATTAATAAAGTGACTAAGCTGAAAAGAAAATGAATGAATGAATGAATAGAAGTTACATTGAAGGAGGGACCATATAGATGCCAAAATATAGGCTTCAAACACTGTGAAAAGCTATTAGTTGACTTTGCTTTAAAAAGTGAGTAAGCCTGTTGCATAAAAATTATAAGGTAAAAAACTATGTGCATAATTAGGAAACTTAAGTTAGGTCAATTGGTTTACCCACTTTTTAAAGTAAAGTCAACTTGTTGCTTTTAAGGCAATGTGTTAACTGTAAAGTAATGTTACCAATCGCTTTTACAGTGAAGAGTCAAAATATAAACTATATTGCAACTGCATACAAACAGTTAGCAACCAAGTGCTAATTATATCGAGCTAGTAAATAAAATGTCTTTATGTATACATATACAGTTGAAGTCAGAATTATTAGCCCCCGTTTGATTGTTTTTTTTTCTTTTTTAAACATTTCCCAAGTGATGTTTAACAGAGCAAAGACATTTTCACAATATGTCTGATAATATTTTGTCTTCTAGAGAAAGTCGTATGTTTTATTTTGGCTAGAGTAAAAGCAGTTTTTATTTTTTAAAAACCATTTTAAGGTCAAAATGATTAGCCCCCTTTAGGCTAAACATGTTTCAGAGAGTCTACAAAACAAACCATCATTATACAATAACTTGCCTAATTACCTTAACCTGCCTAGTGAACCTAATTAACCTAGTTAAACCTTTAAATGTCACTTTAAGCTGTATATACTGTAAGTGTCTTGAAAAATATCTAGTAAAATATTATTTACTGTCATCATGGCAAATATAAAAGAAATCAGTTATTAGAAATGAGTTATTAAAACTATTATGTTTAGAAATGTGTTGAAAAAAAATCTTCTCTCTGTTAAACAGAAATTGGGGGAAAAATAAACGGGGGGTAATAATTTAGGGGGGGGGGGGGGGCTAATAATTCTGACTTTAACTGTATATGTATGTACATTTATAAAACATTTATGGTTAAAAGTACATTTATTCTGTGTTTCTCTGTAATTCCTGCTTTTTAAATAATAAAAAAAATGTTAACTTAATAAATCTATGCAAAATAATTAATAAAATTATTTTAGCTGTATTGTATTAGGTATTTATTGGTTACTAGTATATTGAAAATAATCCTAACTTATTGAGTGCCATTTACTTTGACCATTTAAGTTTTGTTGACTTAATTGGATCTGCAATCTGAGTTAGCAGAGATTTACAATGACATTTTTACAGAAACCTCTATAACTCTCAACATAACACAGCATTACAGTCTAAATCATTTCTCCCTATGTTAATTGTGTACAAAAAAAGATAAAAACATAATAACACTTACCTTTTTACATTTATTTTACAGTCTGACATATAGCATGTTGGGAACTAGAAATCTTAGGTTAACTCATTCAGTTTAAGTTCAGTCTAATACTGGAACGAGTGGGTTGACAACAGAGGTGAGAATCCAAATACAGGCAAGGTCAAAACAGGAACAGACAGGAGTATGAAGGTAATCCAGAGAGTAATCCTTATAAACATGTGAATGGTCAGGACAGGCTTCAAAACAACATAAACAATAAACAAAACAAGGGTCAAAAACATGGGACGGCTATACAGGAAATCACTTTCAAAAGCTCACTTACAGGATACAAGACTCAGCAACATGTTTGTGTAAGTGAGTTGTGTTTATAGTCCTGGTAATCAGTCCTCGTGAGCTTCAGCTGTGTGTTTGCCCTCAGTGGTGACCTGGAACTGGTGTGTGTGAGGTGCATGATTGGATATGTAGTCCAGTTCAGTGGCAGATGTGTAGTGAGTGAATGTTTTGATCTGCACAGGCTAGATCCCTGGTGATTGTTACAAATGCAATTGAATATTGAGTTCACGTAACTTATTTCTGTTAAGTTTAACTTGCATATGAAGTGAATTTTGAGAAAATCTGTCACGATTACCAGCGATCCAGTCTGTGCAGATCGCTGGTAAACCCATAGGACTACAAATCTGCTGGTAAATGGACTACAAACCCAGTAATGCCACACACACACTCACCTGCTCCTAGTCACCTTTGATTAGACTCACACAGCTGAAGCTGCTCACAGACTCATTATTTGAACTATGAGTACAGCTCAAACACACACACAATATGGCTGAGTCTTGTTTACTGTAAGTGACATTACAACGCATTTTCTTTGTCTTGCTTTGCCTGGTTTTGATGTTTGCCTAGTCTGTCTGTTTAATCCTGTATTGCTGCCTGCCTTGTGACCATCTGCCTGCTATTACGACTACGACTCTGGATTGCCCATATACATCTGCTTGTTCTTTACCTGTTGCTTACCTGACCTTGCCAATAAACCTGCATGTGGATTCCCACCTCTGTTGTCAGTGCCACATCTCCTGGTTACAAAATCATAATGGACTTTGCATTTTTAAGAACATTTGTGTAGTTTAAGCAGTAGTAAACCTCATTTAATGCATTAATTTATCTAATGTAACTTGTATTGCACTTACCTGTATTAATATAAAACCTGTATCTTTCTGCCAGCTAGCTTAAACTTCAAAGACAAATTTCTAAATGATGAGAAATAAAGTCATATTTGTGAAAAGAAAAATTGCAATTGCGAGAAATTAGTTATCTGTATGGCTTGTGACGAAAATAAGCTTGAGAAGGAAATAATATATGCTATAGTGCCTCATGTGGCAATGCTGAGATAGCAACATGTGCTTTTTATTGCGTTCTGACAGGCTTTTCAGCTTTATTTCACAGTAGCCTTACTACACAGCATAACCTAATCAAATATTTTTGAAATATTTCAATAGCCTGTGATGTATAGGAATGATTGTTTATGTGCGTACTGAGATGAGCTGCATGAGGACAGCGGATCTAATCAAAACAAGTGGCTGTTGTAAACACGCTTACCGAAACACATGGTAGCATCTGGCTCCTTGTCTCAGCGCTCTAAACTTCCATGCAGACTTCACACCGAAATCTGCAGACTAATTAACACCTGTCATGTCACGCAAGGCTTTCAGAGGATGCAAGTGAGATTTTTATCATCATGGCTGGCGTTCCAAAGGAAGATAAGCTTTTGAACAGAATAAAATAGAACTGTACGTTAAATGAAAATTATTATTTTGAATTATTGTTTATGGCTCACTGGTGCTTTTTTAAATATTTTGGAGTTATTTCATCCAAAAGAAAGAACTACCTACATCGAATAATTCCAATTTTATTTCCTGAACAAACTTACTTAGGTTTGTAACAATTTTGGACCCATAAACACTTTATAAATACTAAATACTTTCATTTTAAGGGCCTGAAAATAGCACAGCATGTAGTGTGAATTTGATTCAGGAGTCCTGAGTTTGAGTCCCGACTCCTGGACCTTTTCCATTCTCATCCCCCAATTTGTTTCTCCAACTTTACTTCCTGTCAACCTACTTCCTATCATAATAAAGGGGGGAAATGTCAAAAATACTGTAAATCTATAAGAAAAAGGATACAGATTTTCACCTTTGAGTGATATAATAAAACAATCTTATTGTTACTGTATTCTTCATTATGTTTGCAAATACTGCCTTTGGGGATGAAATATGGCCATTTTGCATCCATCATAAATGTAAAGGCTGTAGAGCAAACAGAACAGACTGGGTTATGTTCTGACCAATCAGAGCAGAGTAAGCTTTCATCTCATTTTTACAGATCTTTGAAGCAACGATTTCAGGATCTGTAAGAAAAGAGCACTGATGCTGCAAAGTTTATAATGGCAGTTAAAGTATTAGTTTTTCTGAGCTTGTTTTTTTTTTTTTTTTGATATTGCATATGCAGCTGAAGTCAAAATTAACTTGTTAAAATAAATTTTTATTAATATAAAGTCGAAGTTGAAGTCAGAATAGCCCCTCTTTAAATTTCTTTTTCTTTTTTTAAATATTTCCCATGTTTAACAGAGCAAAGAAATGTTCACAGTATGTCTGATACGATTTTTTTTCAGGAAAAAGTCTTATTTGTCTTATTTCAGCTAGTTTTTATTATTTTTTAAAAAGAATTTTAAGGTCAACATTATTAGCCCCTTTAAGCAATTATTTTTTTCCGATAGTTTACAGAACAAACCATCATTATACAATAACTTGCCTAATTACCCTAACCTGCCTAGTGTCTTGAAAAATATCTAGTAAAACATTATGTACTGTCATCATGACAAAGATAAAACTATTATGATTAGAAATGTGTTGAAAAAAATCTGCTGTCCGTTAAACAGAAATTGGGGAAAAAATAAACAGGGGGGCTAATAATTCAGAGGGGCTAATAATTCTGATTTCAACTGTATATATAATTATTATTATTATTTTATTTTTATTTTTTCAAGTGATGTTTTACAGGGCAAGGAAATAATTTCCTCAGTTTTTCATATATATATCTTTTTTTTTCCTTTGGGGAAATTCTTTTTTTTTTTTTGTTTAGCTGGAATGAAATAAATAAATGAACATTAAAATTATTAGATTTTAAGAATTTTTTAGGTCAAAATTATTAGCCACTTAAAGATATTTTTTCGATTAGCTAGAAAACAAACCACTGTTATCCAATAGCCTAATTATCCTAACCTGCCTAGTTAGCAAAATAACATATTGTAATTTTGCTTGAAATTGAATAATAGTTATCAGAAACTGCACTGTAAAAAGTTTTTTTTTTTTCAGCACCCCAGTTGCCAAAAAAAGGGTAAAATAAGATTTTTTTTTACAGTGTAGTTATTAAAATCATATTGAAAACTATGTGTTAAACTGCACTTGCGAATTATTTTTGTAAGAATTCAAATTTCACCGGAGGGCTAATAATTTTGGCTTCAACTGTATGTAAAGCTTCAAAACTAAATAACAAAACAATAAAATACATAATTGGGAACTTTAATGTGACTGCATCCACATGACTACATTTGGTTATACCATCATATGTGGTATAAAGGTAAACTACATGTTTTGTAACCTTACATTATAGCTGTAGTCACTTCACAAACAGAGAAACATAATAATGTTTTGGCCCTAGCACTGCATCTTTAAATCCTCCGCTATCATTAGAAATGTTGTTATATAATTAACTGTTTCTTAATGTCACGCACCTCATGATGAAAATAACCTGCACTTCATTGTGTTGCAATTACTAAGATCACTGTAGCTTGACAAAAACAATGTTCCTCAATATAAAATGATTCTGACGTTTAATTAAAACACAAACTCTCCTCTGCTTTTTCCAGGAAACCAAAATCAACTGCGTGCGACTTGCCACCAAAGGTATGAGAATTGTTTCACTTCTTGTTAGCTTGTGTGAATGACACATTTTATTATTAATATTATTATTATTAAATATTGATTTACTTATTGATTTATTTGCTTGTTCCTTTGTATATTCAGATGAGACAAAGTTCGTTCTTTGGCTGGGTTGATAGATTGCCTGTAGCCAAACACACTCAATGAAATCAAGTAATGTTTTGGTTGGAATTAAGCAGATGTAATTTTAAAATGCTTGGTATTATTAATAGAACGTTGATTGTATAGTGGAACCCATTATTAAATATGATGAGGAACAACAACAATAAGAAAAAGAAAGGACAAAGCCTTTTCATTGTACAGTCTGAAAAAGCTAAGTCGCATCAGACTGAGATTAGCGCTCCCGGTTTCATTGAAAAATCTCAAATCCCATTTTATTTTACCTGCATGATTATCTGCCTCTGGCCAACAATTCTGTTCAGTTTCTTTTGCTCCATTTCATTTCCCCTTCTCTCCGTAAAAAAGACCCTTTTACATAATCACTTCCAGGAACAGAGCAATCACAAGAGACTTTCTATTATTTAATGGACATCACAGATAAAGAGACACTATAGCCGTGCAGCGCTACAGACTCATCACATTTGATTTCTTCCCCATTCTTTCTTTTTCCCCATTTTCTTTTGTTCATTTTAGCCTTTTTTCCTCCATCTCTTTCAGTAAGCTTGCTTCTGCACACACCTGTTTGTTTGTATGTTTTGCTCAATTCATTTTATTTTGCTCCATGTCAGGTTTTTTTTCTCTTCTTATTTAATTTTCTTTGGTCATGACCTGTTTTCCTTTCATATCCCAGATAGATCTGTCCTAGGTTGGGTTCTTATTATGATTGTAAAAGAAAAAAAAACTATCACTTTTGTGTTTCTGCTTTAGGAAGACATGCTTTGTGTGAGCCTTTTAAATGTTGGTGCTTTGAATAGGTTTAGATTATGGGGTGAATTCACTAAACGGTTGCGTGACATTTGCACAAAAACCCTGCGTCTTATTCACTCAGCTCCTGCAATCTAGTTTAATGAGTATGAAATGGTGATGCACTGTATTTAAGTAATTGTCATTCATTTTAGTGCAAACACCCCGCCTTTCAGTGGGTGTTAGACTGTGCCTTAATCAGGCCTGCCACAAATACAGTATACACTGCTACAGAAAGGCGGTAAACAAAATATATATGAGATTTGTTAATTCTGAATTTAAAGAGGTCACATGATACTATTTTAAAGGGTACTAGAATGGGTAAACATTCAAAAAAAGTAGTATTTTTTACACACTTCATAGAGGTCTGTGCGGGAATAGTTCTTTTGTCCTGCTCCTGCGAGGTTTTAATTCCGCATTTTCTATTTTCTACCCAACCCGACCATTCCTGCTAAATTTGAATCTGGTTTCCAAAATCTCACATTTAAATTGTGTACTACCGTAAGAGAAAGATAACAGATAAAAGTGCAGGTTGTGCAAGGATTGTAGACTAAATGTCAGTTTTGTTTGCCCCTTTGTGATGAGATATGAGTGCCCCCTTAAACCTGAGGTTCCAGTCTTGTGACTGATTAGGGGTAAACTTTGAGGTATTATCACATTGTGCAAAGGGTATTTTTTTCCATTTGCGTCTATAATGCATGAAAAAGACTCCCATACATCAAACTTGCCTGATGTGGGTTTTTTAACAGTAAACTTACTGTTTTCTAATGCAAGCTGAAGGACAGCGCTTCTTCACTTTGCTCTAAAGCCCGCTCTGAGGACCGTTATGCAGATGATGCACGCACAGGCGTGTAGCATGTGTAGAAAGCACTGGTCATGCATTCAGCATGTGTAACAGTCATGAGCACTGGCTGTACCGGTGCTCAATAAAAATGAGGGAATCACAGATATGCTGTTCTGAAATAACACGTTGGGATCTAGGAACGCTATATTGTTAGCCCACCCCCTTCCATTCAAATTACACCAGAGTTACCGACCGCTACCGCATTTTATTCGTAAATACATTCCTGTGCCACAAGAAATATGATCAGATTCTGTGGTACAGCCGCTGGAATGCAGACTATACACTGCAGCACCTCAATTCCAGATCTATCTGAAATGCTCTGGTTTGGAACAAAAGCCCCTCCTACTAAAAAGTCTGCTCTAAATGGCCAGCTGACCCAGTGCGTTGTGATTGGCTAAATACATCAAACATGTTTTAAAAATGTTACTCCTCTTACCGTTATGATCAAATTCAGCTTTTGAAACTCTAGTGAGCACAAGCACATATTCTGTACACATTTCAGTTTGAGCCAGGATAAGGGTTTGGCAATGCAGCTGATTAAAAAATGTTGTTATGTTATAATGATTGGATGTTGTCCAAAACATTTATGATGGTACAGTTTCCATATTGAAACATGGCAACAACACTACAATTCACTGAGGTAGTATTACACTAATATTTCAAACTGTCACGTGCAAGTTAGTGGGAGTAATATGCAGGTTTTCTAAGCTTCCTAACACTAAAGGGAAAAAAAAACATTACAAAGCATCATATGGCCTCTTTAAAAACACTTTAGGTGTTTGAACCACAGTGGTAAAGCAATGTTTAATAGCACGTCATGATTTTGCCAAGAACGATGTGATCCTGGATTAACATCTATTTTATCCTGGAACATCATTTTTGTACGAAAATATAATCCATACCTATTCCCTACCCCTAAACCCAACCACAACTGTAAATTATTCCCAAAATCATAGGGGAATAATACTGTAAACCTGAACTTACCATAAACGGTAAACGTATCCTATAATTCTGATTGGCTGAATGAAATGTTGTTCCAGGATCAACATAGATGTTAATCCAGGAACATGTCCTACTTGGTAAAAATCAGGTTGGTGTGTTTAATACCAGTTCAGCATGTCAAAGAGTGGAACTCCCAAGCAATCAGAATTGTCACTTAAAGGGTTTAGTTCACCCAAAAATAAAAAGCATTACATGGTTTACTCACCCTCAAGGCAACCTAGATGTAAACACCTTTCTTCTTTCAGTGCAATTTATTTTAGATAATAACTTGTCTTTTTTAAGCTCTACAATGGCAAAGGGTGGGATTCATGTACCGACTCAATGCACTTTTCTAAATAAAATGTTAATATTTAAAATATTATAAACAAACTGTCATGTGCGCATTTACAAGAGACTGGATTTCTCGCGTAGATGCCTTTAGGGTGATTAAATCATGGGCTAATATTAGTTTTGGGTTGAACTTACACATTGGGACATGCCTGAATTTAGTACAAAATTTGTAGCGTCACTTGCATAAAAATATCTTAATTCATAATTGCTGCATAATTGATTTAATTTAAAATTACATTTGCAAATGCAAAAAAGCAACCGCAGTCTTAGTGCATTCCCCCTAAATCTATTTCACAGTTCAAATGGATTCTTTTCAGTCTTTATGCAATTGGATATTTTGAATAAAAGTTTTCAGAAGCCGCACAAAAAATCTATTCATAATATTTTGCCCGTTCCACTAGATGATTCTGGAGTAATATTAATTTGCTCCCTTGCAAAATAGCCTACCTGTTGTATATCCTATACATTTGAGTTTCCTTTCCAGCCAAATGTTACTCACTCAAAGGAAGCTCGGATGATCGAGTTGAAAGCATAATTCTTTAGAATATTTTTTCTTTCCTTCTTTTCTCTCATGCATGCCGGCCTGGAACGTAAAACCTTGTCTTAGTGGTAATAGGTAGGGGACAAAATACCACGCCCTACATACTTGTCATTCCCAGTGAAGGTGAATATTATACCATAGTCAAACTTTTCTTTCTTCTTTGTTCTTTCCATCCACATTTCCTCCGCTGTTGTTTCCTTCTCTCCTTTTGTTTGGTTTTCAGCCCCTTGTTCCTTTATTCTGCTTCTCTCCATCCACATCTTAATGCATTTTTGCATGTCTCGTTCACTAAAACGTCTAGCTGGTTCTCATTGACTTCATTGACACTATTGTAATTTGGGACCCTGCGAATGTACAGTGCAGCCCACATGTCTCAGATAATCGTATTATTAATAATATTTTATGTTTAAAAACAACAGATATCCCCTTTCTACTGTAGTTTTGCTCATGACCTTGTTATGCTCTGAACAAATGAATGCATAATACATCTAGTATCCTCTAGTATTAAAGGTTATTGCCTTCTTAGAAATTATACAGTCATGCACTGAATTACTGTTTGTTAATTGAAAGGAAAATAAATGCAGTTGTATATACAGCTGAAGACAGAATTATTAGCCCCCCCTTTGATTTTTTTTCCTTTTCTAAATATTTCCCAAATGATGTTCAACAGAGAAAGGACATTTACACAGTATGTCTAATCATAGTTTTTTCTTCTGGAGAAAATTTTATTTCTTTTATTTCAGTTTTATAATTTGAAGATCAAAATTGTTAGTCGCTTTAAGCTATATTTTTTCTACAAAACAAACTAACGTTATAGGATAACTTGCCTTATTATCCTATCATGCCTAGTTAATCTAATTAACCTAGTTAAGCCTTTAAGTGTCACTTTAAGCTTTATAGAAGTGTCTTGAAAAATATCTAGTCAAATATTATTATTTTATTATTAAAACTATTATGTTTAGAACTGTATAAAAAATCAGCTCTCTGTTAAAATTAAATTGGGGAAAAAAATTAACGGGGTTATTAATTCAGTGGGGCTAATAATTCTGACTTCAACTGTAGTTATATTTTAATATATTAATTAATATTAAAACATAAAGGCCCTGCTTTATCATATTTATACCATATGATATAAGCATTTATAGGATGGATAATTACAGTTTTATACTTTATTTACTTATTTGTTTATGTATATTTATTTATTTATTTATTAATTTATTAATATAAATCAGTTCATGAAATAATATTCTAAAAAAAGAAACTAAAACTGTCAGGTTTTGTGAACATTTCTTGAAGAGTAAGTCATTCATTCATTTAATTGATGTGTTCAAATAGCTGATTCATGCAAGAATGAAGGAAATGTGTCTCTTTATGAATGAATCGTTGGTTCACCTGATTTGTTCAATACACAGATTCATTCAGAAAGTAAACACTCTTTTTTTTTTGCTATGACTTTATAGGTAATTGTTAGAAAAATGGGCAAAAACAGACAATAGCTACATCCCAAATGGCACACTATGCACTATGTACTAAACAGCAATCCCAAGTTGTCAAACCAATTGGAGCACTAACATTTTTTTTTACCCAGTGGAAATTCACCCCGTTTCCCTGATGTTGTTTGACGGTTGCCAAATTAGCGAAATAAATGACCAAACTACCAAATAATACCTGCCACGATTATAACCACAATCACTATAATGACTCTCGTAGGAGAATTTTGCTTTCACAAAATTCAAAATTAATAAAGTAATCCATCATCAGTGCCCGAAAAGCTCCGCCCCTTCTGCTACGTGAGCAAAGCAGCAGCTGTTGAGTGTGTGAAGTCTCCAACACTCCACACTTCATTTTACTGGTTGAATAAGTGCATAATCTGGGTATTTAAAGTGCACTTACAGTTGAAGTCAAAATTATTAGCCCCCCTTTGAATTTTTTTTCTATTTTTTAAACATTTTCCAAATGATGTTTAACAGAGCAAGAAAATTTTTACAGTATGTCTGATAATATTTTTTTTTCTGGAGAAAGTCTTATTTGTTTTATTTCGGCTAGAATGAAAGCAGTTTTGTATATTTTAAACACCATTTTAAGGACAAAATTATTAGCCCATTTAGGCTATTTTTTCGATAGTCAGAACAAACCATCATTATACAATAACTTGCCTAATTACCCTAACCTGCCCAGTTAACCTAATTAACCTAGTTAGACCTTTAAATGTCACTTTAAGCTGTATAGAAGTGTCTTAAAAAATATTTAGTGAAATATTACTTACTGTCATCATGGCAAATATTAAATAAATGAGTTATTAGAGATACATTATTAAAACTATTAGAAATGTGTTGAAAAAATCTCTCAGTTAAACAGAAAATGGGGGAAAAAATAAACAGGGGGGCTAATAATTCTAAATTTAACTGTATTCCCTTTAAAGTTTTCAGTGTGAATGCACTACTTACGCCATTAATACTAAAAAAATGATGTAGAATAGTGCATAACTATGCAATTTAGGATGCACCTATAATTATGTCAAATATAATACAATATGAACTTATTATTAATCAAAAACACATTTGGATTATTTGGGATAAAAACTTGCCAAATGTGAAAAATGTTTAAGCCATGTGAAATTGCACTCGTTGCTCATAAGATATTGCTTACTGTACATCATATCCTATAAATATAATACAGCTAAGAATCTTGAATTAAAACAATTCAAGTGTTATTGTAGTTATAGTTATATAGTTGCTTGGAACTAAATTAATCTATTTGGACCATTCTTCAAATGTTTAGATATGCAGATATTTGACAGTGGAGCTTAATAAGCTTTTGAGCAAAATGTGAGCATAAAGTGATATATGTTGCCTTACCTCAACACTCACCCCCTTACATGTGACCGCTTCACCCAACATGACCCCAGTCATACACTCTGACCCTGCCAGCCTAACCGGTGTGTGTGCGTGTGTGCGTGTGCGTGTGTGAGCGTGTGTATGCATGTGTGTGTTTGCCAGCATGTGTTAATGTATAAGAGTATGCTTGTATGTTTGTGTGTTCTTGCTATTTTAGATATGTATTTCTGTGCAGACATACATTGAGTGTGGAAGAATGTGTTTATACTTTGCTGTTCAATTTGTTTATTGTGCATTCGTATATTTCTCCATTTGTTCTGTTAATTATATAGACTTAACAACAGATGTCAATCTTTTGAACACATGCACATGCACACACACACACATGCACACGCACACACACACACACACACACAGGTGTCATCCCTTTAGATTCAGTGCAGTATGGTCCACGTTTCATTGCTTCTCCATTTCACTCTGCAGTCACATAAAATATGTGCAATTGCCCAGACTGAAATTACAAATTGCTTGCACTAAAATGTCTGGCATATCTAAAGGTTCCTGCTGGATGTCTGTGTTGCACAGGAGCTAGTCAACTTTTAGCCAGCCAGTGATCCGTTGCAATGCTTAATTGCCTGAATTAGGCAGATTAAAGCTTGCTTTTAAATACATATTTTGACATCCAGTTATATTAATGATGATTATATTTTGAGAGCTGAATTTGAGGGTACTGTGGCCTTAACAATGATTGGACAATTGAATATGTTTGCAATGTTATTGCACTGGATGGCAAAATATTAAAGCAATGCTTTTTATGTAAAGGAAAAAAAAACAAATACACTTTTCAAGCAAAATATTTTTGCAATAATAAGTTTGTTTTTACAACGCTATTATTTGCTTCAAAAAATAACATGCAATTTTTTGAACAATTGAATATTCATGCAATGGTATTGCACTGGATGGCAAAAAAAGTGTATTAATATTATATTATATTTATGTAAATGTAATGGAGACCAGCTTGCGACAGACGCTAAAGGCCATGGTCTTTAGTCTCGTTGCTAGAGCCAACTCCCATGCAAAGAATCTCTGGTTCGATCCCAGCTCAGCATGGGTTGGGTGAAGTAGGACCCATTGGTTAAATGTAGGGGCTTGTCCGGGATGGAAGTGATGTTTAGGGGAGTAAGTTTAATGGAGACCAGCTAGAGAAGTGCTATAAAATTAACACCTGACTCCGACAGACAGGTGCTTTAGCGACAGACACTATACGCCATGGTCTTTAGCTTCCTTGTTAGAGCAACTGACTCTCATGCAAAGAATCACCAGTCTGATCCCAGCTTAGCGCAGATTGGGAGCAGTAGGACCCATGGGTTACATGTGGGTGCTTGTCAGGGATGGGATTGAGGCTTAGGGGTGAGTTTAACGGAGGCCAGCTAGCGAAGTGCTATGCAGGTAAACATCCCTCCTTTTACCTCTAAAGATGCTCTAGTGACAGACACTAGAGGCCATGGTCTTTAGCCTTTTTGTTAAAGCAACCAATCCCCATGCAAAGAATCGCCGGTTTGATCCCAGCTCATGTGGGTTGGGTGCAATAGGACCGGTGGGTTACATAAATAAATAAAATCAAATACACTTTACCAGGCAAAACATTTTGCAAAAATTATTTGTTTATACAGCACTAGAATTTGTTTCAATAAGTAACATGTGATTTTAATTTTGTTAGACAATAATATTTCTCTATGCAATAAAATAATACCTAATCCTTTCTTCACAAAAATGCTATACTTTGGACTAAGGTGTGCACAGTTTGAGCTTGAAATCAAATACAATTTTTGACATGCAGTTGCAAGGATCATATTTAGATTGTTAAATATATACAGTGGCCACAAAAAATGAACTGCCCGCTTAAGCGAATATGCATGAATTACATTACTTGAGACTAAAATAATAATAATAATAATAATAAAACAAAACCAAGCTCCATTATGACAAAACAGATTATGCATATACAGTACACTTTGAGCTTGAAATCAATAGTCTGTTTGCACAAATTCCTTAGTTTCTCTATGCTCCCATCTGGAATTTAACGGCATTTCTCAAAAACTCCAGTAATGCATAAACAGATACACTTGGAAGTTGGAAACAAAGGGGATTTTAAACTAAATGTATTTAAAATCCACCCATTAACCTCTCCTTCTTTAGTGTAAGAGGACGCTCTTTTTTGAGCCATTAGGATCATAGGGTATTTGTATGACTGCTTGATCTTAATCCGAGTCCATTTGAGATTATAATCCTGTTAGGTGCATTCAATGATGCATTCTTAATCCTGTCGAACAATGGCAGTAGAGATGTCAGCTGTGATATGCACCCCCATAAACCCCTGCGTAAGCCCTTGGCCTACAGACCTGCTATAAATAAAGTTAGACAAAAGTACAGTTTTCACATGCTACAGAGAATATCACAGAATGCTGGCTATTAAAAAGGCAAAAGCACCCACTCCTACACCCCCTGTACATGGTGGGTATTAAGTGTTAATATATTGAGCTTTGGTAATAATTCCTCTTTGATATTTAATTTTACCCCCTCAAAATAAAAGGATTTGCATGCATGCACATTTTAACTGGGCATACAAACAGGCCTTGTGGGTGCATGGAAATATTGTGAGTGCATCTAATCAAGGGCAGGGTGTTTGTGCATGTCTCTATTATTTTACAAAAAGTATTACTGTAAGCAGGAAATAGCACAGGTCTTAAAGTAGTGCTGCTGATCTTGGTGATTCAGATTGCTTTGAGAGTCATTACAGCAAATAGTATGTCAAAATTATACACATACACTGTACAAGCACTAAGAGTCTCTTTTTATATTACCTTAACTAGCTTGTGGGTGGTATAGTATAAGTGGAATTCACTATTTAATTTTCTATTATTTAATGCTCAAATGTGTAAAGCATTGTCGAAAGCATTGTCGAATCCTGAAATATACTTTTAAAAATAAATGAAATAGATACATGCAACATAAGAATCCTTTTTGGTTGGCAAAAGAACAACCCAGGCTCATTCTGAAAACGTGGACATTTTTGGAGACCGCGAAATACGTCCCGGTAGGTACGTATTTTTGCAATTTTTGTTTTCGCGAATCCGCAAGAGGCCGCTTTGTTCGCTTTTTCATATCTCAAATTTCTCTCGTGAGTGTCGTTCTCGCCCACTGTTCCCGTGTAAACCCACCAGAGGCCGCTGTCGACTGATTGTCTGTCTAACTGTCTGTCTGACTAAATGACCGAATGAATGACTGACTAGCCGGCCGATCAATCGACTGACCCACCCTCCTCCTTCCCTAAACTCAATACTTTTTTTTGATTGACCCGCCCAACCACTTACTTCCCTAAAGCCAACTAACGGTTTACAAAAGCCGTCCAGAAAAAGAAAAGCCCTCGTCTGATTTTTACCACCTTTTCTGATTTTACCGCATTCTCACCCTGCTATTTACTTGTTCATTTTATTTTTTGAATTCTGTTTTTGTCTTACCTGATTTCTGGAACTGCTCTTACCCGGACTCAAACCCCATCATCGTCGTCGTGGTCTCCTCCTCTATGCGTCTCAAGTCCGCCGACGTAACATGACGAGCTAATGGGACAAACTGGTTACAGTGGGAAAACCCTCTACATGGAGGTAAGCGGTTAGCTGGTAAGCGCGAAAAGGAACAGCTTCATACCACCCTGTAGCGTTCGTTCAAAAAAATTAAATGAAGCCATACGTACCTCCAGCTACATAATTTGCAGTCTCCAGAAATGTCCACAGGACTATATTTTCAGAATGAGCCTGTGTTGTAAAATAACCTTTATATTTTTTGTTAGAGCTGTTTGTTTGCCTAGTCTTAAAACATTTGAATACATAAAAAAAACTCATTTTCCCAGTACTGGGTTGCAGTTGGAAGGGCATCCGCTGTGTAAAACATATGCTGGAATAGTTAGCAGTTAATTTCGCTGTGGCGACCCTTGATAAATAAAGGAAAATGAATGAATGAAAAGACCTTATGTAGAGCACTACAAAATACAAATGTTTTTGCAGAGACGTCACATTAACTAGCTTATGGAGGGTAAAGTATATGTGGAATTCACTACTTAAAGCTCATCTGAAAAAAACATTGTGGATTCCTGAAACAAAACTATAGGCCTACATGCAAAATACATGCAATATAAAAACAATTTTTGCTTCCCAAAAACCTTTTACATTTACACTAAGAACTCTTTAATTGCCTGTGTTACATTTAAGAACCTAAAAGACTTTTTGTAGAACTCTCCTAAAAATAAAAGTGTTTACGCAACACGTTTGTGTCCCCTAACAAGATTTCATTGAACAGTTCTTCCAATAACTATTATTTTCTTAGGGTAAAGAATATTTGAACTACTTCTCTGAAACTGAAGGGCTTCATATTTTGAAAAATAAAAGTTTCAACAGAAGTACCAGTTTTGGTTCTTTAGAGAACATTTCATCCAGTTGTTCTTAATGTGTAAAACATTTTAATGATCAAACACAACCTTTGCATAACGATTACTTTCTGCAATGGAAAAAATGCAAACAAATCAATTTTTTTCATTAAGCAAAATTTAAGATCTTGTGTAGTATGACAGCAACTTCCAGTATTCATTCTTTAAAATAAAGGTTAAAAGATGGAGTTTTCACAATTCTGCTGTAGAAGAACTATTTTAGGTTGCACCAAAAGATTTTTCAGCAAACAGTTCTTTTAACTATTTCAGCAACTATTTTTTCTTCTGAGTGTATAAAGAACATTTTACTAATTTTTACTATTTTTCAGCTATAAAGAACATTTTCGCAATAGGTTTCAAAGGGTTTAATGGATTTTAATGATTCTTCAGAAAACTGTTGATGGCAATGGCAATAAATAAGCTTAATTTTTTTTATTTCCAAAACCAAAATCTGGTTCTGAAAATGGGGGAAAACTATGTTATAATCTTTGTTTATAGTTTAAATTAATATGTCAACTGCATGCTTTAAAAAAATTATTCCATATTGGCAACTTTTTTTTTTTTCTGAAGAACCTTGAACATCCATTGAACACCTTCAAAAAGGTTCTTTTTCTGAGAAGAAAGCATGTCTACTGACTTTTTTACATGGTCAGTAGACTTTAAGAACCAAAACTTCATTTAGTGCTTGTTATTACTGATCAGAGTAGGTAGTATAAATATGTAAGAACATAATCAATTGGAAAGACACATAAAACATACATGCTAAAATCCATGTAACCATTTTCAGGTCTTGGCTACCATATAGAGCACTATACTAAGTGATATGATATTCAAAAAGGTTGGTAAAATGAGTCAATTGGTTGGCCATGGTTTATTAATGTTGTATTTTCAGGAAGATAGTGCTGCCGAAGGAGGATGATATCAGAAAATAGACTCTAAGAACCACATCCTGGTTGAATGAGAGAGCGTTGTGTGTGTGTGTGTGAACTGTTGAACCCAATCAGATCAGGGCAGACTGGAGGACATGCAGTTCAGATGATAGAGCCAAAGGAGAAAACACAGTCCGCATAGACCATACATAGAGCACCTTCTGACATCGGGGGAGAAAGCTAAATTGTGCCTGGAAAACACTCTAAAGACTAGCAAGGTTAGAAGAGAGGAGTGTTATTTCAAAGGTCAAAAGAACTGAAGTTGTGATCAAGTTCAGTTGCAGATACACGTGACTTGCTTATGTCACCTTTTGTCTGCAGAAGACCATTAAAAAATGAATGGTTTGAAATGAAACAGCAAATTGCTGTCAGTACCTATATTTTCCTGTCAAATTTCAAAAGAAATCTTGTTTTTAAGAATCAAAACTAAAGAATATATTAAGGCTAATGAATTTATAAACAGAGCTACACGGTGGCACAGTGGGCAGCACCATCGCCTCACAGCAAGAGGGTCGCTGGATCAAGCCTCGGCTGGGTCAGTTGGCATTTCTGTGTGGAGTTTATGTAAAACTTGTTGGATAAGTTACCGGTTCATTCCGCTCTGGTGACCCCAAATTAATAAAGGGACTAAGCCGAAAAGAAAATGAATGAATGACTGAATGAATTTCTAAACACTACAGGTGAGAATTATTAACACAATAGAATTTAATAAGGTATTTGCAGAAGTATGCGGAAGGACTTTTACTTTATTAGTAACCTGGGTTAAGCGCTTCCGGTGAACTGTATGCAGTTTCAAAATCAGCCCGTTTCAGGTCTGTTTTCTTTAAAAATAAGGGATCTCCACTGGCTGAGTGATATCTGATATAAAGTGGGTCTCAGATTGTACAAGAAGCACTGCATTAAATTACATTTTTCCCCGGCTTGTCTTTAAAACATGAACATTTATTTTACCCCAGTATATTCAATGGAGCTTTTGCGCTAGCCTGCTAATCCTGACGGGAGCGTGCGTGTGAACAGCTTTTCGTCTCGTTTTACGCTTGAGCAACTGAATGAATGCCAAAGTCTATTGAACTGATTATATTTTAATTACATTACAACATCGATGCTGTAAATATAAAATGGTGCCTTATAAAATGGAAAAGAGTCGCATTAACTGCTCACCGGAAGTATATCAGTATGGGAAGAAACACTAGCTGTGCATATACCCTATTACGTTTCTAACTCACAATTGTTCAAAACAGTTCAACCTTATGAAACCTACACATCAAAGTAATACAAACTAAATTTTTAAATATAAACTAATTATGTAAATGAGAAATGTTTTATTTGCTAGTCAGTAGGCAAACATATACACGACCTGACAAAAGTCAAAAACCACAGGAGAGGTGCAATTCTTCAGGAGGATAGCGCTCCTTCTTATCTCTTCTTCACACCAAGGTGCTGCTGGATTGGCCAGCCTAGTCACCAGATTTAAACATTATTGAGCACGCCTGGGGTAAGATGAATCCAAAGAATCTTGATGAACTCTGGGAGCCCTGCAAGACTGCTTTCTTTGTCATTCCAGATGACTTTATTAATAAGTTATTTGAGTCATTGCAGAGATGTATGGATGCAGTCCTCCAAGCTCATGGGAGATACAATATGAATTATTTTTCTACTGCTCCATGACTTTATATTCTATATTGTACATTGTTTCTGTTAAGCGACAAAACTTTTGTCTAAGCAAAGTCAGACCTTACTGGCCTAAGTAAATAATTAAACATCAAGGCATGATCATCTTATATTTTGGTAAAATAATCATAATCTAGAGGCCTTTGCCTTTCATATAAGCAACTTATGATACCAATTAATCGACTAGAAGTCAAGTTATTATTTGTTCCCAACTTGGATAGGTGACAAGACTTTTGTCACGTAGTGTACATTAAAAAAATCCAGTCCCAAAACTTAGATATACTGTAAAAAAAAAAAAAAAAAAAGGTTAAATATGCCTTACAAAAGAATGCAGGTTTAGCTCATCAACATACACTTCTAGAAATGTATTTTTGGTTCAATTTTAGGTCTGTTCTTGCTTAAAAGAGCTGTACAGTTTGAGGTTAATCAAATTATTGAGCTCACAAAAGAAGCAAATCTCCCACATAGAAAAATTGATGTGCCTATATGTAACAGATTGTAAAACTGCCATATTAAAATTTTCTCCAGCTGTAGTAAAGGTAAATATAAATTAATTGTATATGCTTCCCCTATATATGTACAGCAAGTATTGTACACAACCATTTATTTATATCTCTGCTGTGAAGTCTATAAATGCTTTCTTCTTTATTAAAATTGATTGTATAGTTGAATATGTTTCATTTAGTTGCTTTTTTTTAAATAAATAAAGCGATTATGATCTTCTCAACAGTGAAATACAGCATAAACAAGCATCTTGAATTCTTTCATAGCAATGATGAGAATTTCACAGTAGAATTACATGCTTGATGAAGGTAAATGAGCCGTTTGGTGAGGAGCCATGCTAATCTGAACAGTATTTGCGAAAAAGTCATGCATGGTTGTACAGATTTTATACAAATATTATAATAACAATAAAGCATCAACAAAACATTGTGCATGCGAGTATGCAACCCCCATATCAACACACATCTGCACGAATAATCCTCTTTTTCATTTGGCTAATCATAATTGTATGCTTGCGTTTCTTGCGTTGTATTATATTTTGGTTTATTCACATTCTCTAACCCAGAATCCGAAGGTCCTACAGTGTGTCATTTCACCACAGTGATCATATACAGTTGAAGTCAACATTATTAGCCCTCTTTTTCAAATATTTCCTAAATTATGTTTAGCAGAGCAAGGAATTTTTGACAGTAATTCCTATAATATTTTTTTTCTTCTGGAGAAAGTTTTATTTGTTTATTTTGGCTAGAATAAAATCAGTTTTTAATAAATAAAATAATCATAATAATTAGGTCAATAATATTAGCCCTCTTAAGCATTTTTTTTGTCTACCAAACAAACCATCGTTATACAATGACTTTGTATATTAGGCAATTACCCTAACTTGCCTAATTAATCTAATTAACCTAGTCATGCATTTAAAGGTGCTGTATGAAAGTTTTTGATAGCATAAAAATACCATAATATGTTTGCAGATATTTAAGAAACATGCTAAGTGAACATTCTTGTTTATCTGAAAAGCAATGCTGAAGTCATATATTCAGCTTTGAAAATGTGAGTTACGTGCCAGAATGTCTGTCTTTGGTTTTTGTCTCTTTAACCCACCCAATGCAAGTTTAGCCAATTACATTTCAGCACCCTGGGTTGCCTTTGTGGAAAACAGCATATTTCATTCATCCAGTCAGGAAGGCTCTAAAGCAGGGGCCACCAAACTTTTTAAAACTGAGAGCTTCTTTTTGGGTACCAAATGTGAAGGGCTACCAGTTTGACACACACTTCTCAAATAACAAATATGCTCAATTTACATTTAATTATATGTTATTGTTAATAATTAATGACATTTATCTATGTGAAGACACTAATCATGTTATTGACTTCTCAAAATAGTTGTAAACAATGATTTTACAAGGAAGGAAACAGATAAATATCAATATGCAACACTTCTTTTGTCTGAAAAAGTTTTTTAAGGTTTTTTTATTTACAGTATAACGCAATGTCCTTTTCAGTTTTATACCAATGCAAGTGTGATTTAAAAAGAATAGCTACAAAAATATTAGGCAGTGCTATGGTGAGCTGTTATCAGAACAGGCCCGCGGGCAACTCATGTGATCCTTGCAGGCACCATGTTGGTGACCTCTGCTCTAAAGTATGCATCCGCAACCGAAAAGGCGACCCCTGGTGGACGGTATAGCAGCCTCGGAAATGAGACGTTCCACATAAGTTGGTTATAGCAAATAATATAAATATTACAAACGTAGACATTAGGTGAGCAGGTATCATTGTAACCCCGTGTCCTAACAACACGCTACGTGACGAGAGTTGCAGTGATAAGCAATTTGACTGTTTGCACCAGACAAAATGTGACAGAAATTTAAATACAGCCATTCAGAAGCACAGATTAGTGCACTCTCTGCACTCCAACGAAATTGTAAGGTTTATAATCTAATTAATACTTATTAAACCTCTTTAACATTATTAAATGTACATGCTGAATTACTGATATGTGTTGGCTTGCACCATTTACATTTACATTTCAAATGTTTCATTGTATTTTCAAGATCTGAGGTGAACTATCTGCTGCTGCTTTCAGTATATGGCAATAAATGTAATGTAAAATGGCATTCAAACTCACATTATTAGCATTTAACACTGAATAAGCACATGAGGTGTACCTGAGGTGAGCATTGTCAGTTTTCTGTTGTTCAGCTGCTAGAAATAGAAGCTGTTTCTAAAATATATATTTCAGGTGTTGGTTAGGACAAAAACTTTTTTTAATATGGAAAATATTCCTTGTATCGTGTGTCATTACTTTTATTTAGAACATGGTTTAAATCAGCCTTTAGGCTCGATAGTTAGGCACACTTCTATAGATATCATCAATCTGGCAACCTGCACTTGCATGTGCTTTGAACCAGGAGTGCAATACCTAGCTCAACCACAGGGTGTCAAACTTACATACTGCACGTTTAAATGTCACTTTATGTTGAATACTAGTATCTTGAAAAATATTTAGTAAAATATTATGTGCTGCCATTGTGGCAAAGATAAAATAAATCAGTTATTAGAAATTTGTCTTTAAAACGTTTAGAAATGTGTGGGGAAAATAAATCTTCCTTCCGTTAAATAGAAATTGGGGAATAAAATAAACAGTGGGGCTAATAATTCAGGCGGGCTAATAATTCTGACTTCAACTGTATATATTTATTTAAATCCTTCAGGTCTTTTATTTTGTCTGTTGCTTGATAATAATTACCATAAAAAATAAAATAAAACATCCTCCTTTGCCATAGACCCGCCACACAATAATGAATTAATTAATATTAATTTTGAGTGTGTGTGCGTGTGTGCGTGTGTGTGTGTAAGTGTGTGTGTGTGTGTGTGTGTGTGTGTGTGTGTGTTTTGAATGTTACATTATATATACGCCTGGTTGAAAGTGTGTGGACGTGTGCTTGTATGTGCTTCCTTTCGATGTGTTTTCATTGTTTGTTCAATGTTTGTCACCGTAGAACGCTCCTTGACAGCTTTTTGTCTTAGTTAAAGGCTGTTTCTCTTCTTTCTGATGTACTTGTTGCTTTAAAGGTGCATCCACCCAGAATTCCAATGACATAGAGCCTGAAAAACAGGTGGACAGCACGGTAAAGATGGCAGGCGTCATTGCAGGAATCCTCATGTTTGTCATCATTCTCCTGGGCCTTCTCCTCACCTTCAAACGCAGGTACTGGTCACAAATACACTGGTAAATGAATATAGCATTGATGCATTTAGAGTTTCCTAATATGTGAATGTACAATAGCTAAAGCACTTTTCTCCTCAGAGGAATATGAGGGTGTTAGATATCATTGCTTTCGACATGATCAGCTTTTGTGTCTTCTGGTGAAACATGCACACTGGCTTTCTTTCATTACATCACTTCCTCTCACCAACTTTACCGCCCAACACCCCCCCCATGTCATTGTGTCTTACAAGAGCCCGTCACTTCATATAGTTCCTCTGGCATCCCTGTGCTCACATAAAGATCTATACACTCCTCAAAACTTCCTTCCTCCGGTGTCCGTCTGTCGAGCTGTTTCTTCTGTCGAAGCGTGAAGCACAGTATTCGCAGTCTGACCTGCTTTTGAAGTATTGCATGTTAAAATTGAGGTCAAAACGTGAGGTTGAGGTAGATGAGATGGGGCTGAAAGCCTCCTGTCAGTGATAGGTCAATATATAGGCTCTAAATAATACATACGTTTGGGTATTTTGAGATTTTGTGCACTTTTAGAGGTGGTAGTTTTCTTGTGTATGCTTTAAAAGGTAGTTTGCAGTATTATCTATACAGTAAATGGGATTATATGCACTCTGGGAAATTCTGGGATGTTTTAACCTAAATTTGGGCAAAATAAAAAAAATAAACATTTTTAAATGTAAATGTGGTGCGGTGGCACAGTGCAAGTGCTGTCGCCTTGCAGCAAGAAGGTCACTGGTTCGAGCCTCGGCTTGGCCAGTTGGCATTTCTTGTGGATGTTTTCCCCGTGTTTTGGCGTGGGTTTCCTTTGGGTGCTCGGGTTTCCCCCACAGTCCAAAGACATGCGCTATAGCTGAATTGGGTACGCTGAATTGTCCGTAGTGTATGTGTGTCAATAAGAGTGTATGGGTGTTTCCCAGTGATGGGTTGCAAATAATAAAATGTAGTAATGCAATAAATAAAACTTAAGAATTTGTGTTTTGCATGCATAGGTTGTTTATCTAAATTTGACTAATCAGACTAGGCCTTAATTTCATTAGACATGCCTCCCCAGTTGGTGCAGTTCTGCTATTGGCTAGAGCAGCCTATAAAGTGAACCTGGAGCTAAAAGTAAGCTGAGAAAGTTAAGAAAAATCTAAATAGCCAGTAAGAATAAAAAAAATATGCTGTTTTTCTCCAGTCATTTATAGTTTTAAATGTTTGTGCCAACACGGTGGCTTAATGGTTAGCACTGTCGCCTCAAAGCAAGAAGGTCACTAGTTCAAGTCCCAGCTGAGTCAGTTGGCATTTCTGTGTGGAGTTTGCATGTTCTCCTTGTGTTGGCATGAGTTTCCTCCGGGTGCTCCAGTTTCCCCCCACAGACATGTGCTATAGGTGAATTGGGTAAATTGCTAAATTGCATAGTGTATGTGTGTGAATGAGAGTGTATGGGTGTTTCCCAGTGATGGGCTGCAGCTGGAAAGGCATCCACTGTGTAAAACATATGCTGGATAAGTTGGCGGTTCATTCCGCTGTGGCAACCCCTGATTAATTAAGGGACTAAGCTGAAAAGAAATGGAATGAATGAATGAATTTAAATGTGTAAAATGTAACACAAAGGTTTGGTTCATCCATATTTTACCCAAATTTGGGATTAAAAACCCCCTAAAAAGTTTAGTGTGATTATATATTCTTTTGATTCATATATATATATATATATATATATATATATATATATATTAGATGTTTATTAATAAACTGTTTCTCTTTTTAAAAAGGGAACTATCTGCAAATATAGTTCCGCCACACACACATACACACACACACACTGCAAATATTCTATGACATAAATATTTTTTTCACAAATTTTGTGAATCAAAATGTGTAAATTTGCATTTTATAGTAAATATATATTTGGATTACATGGAATATGTAGTTATTATTATATAAGCAGTTTATGTTTTTCAATTTTATTGTAGTAACAATAATATTGTGTCAAATAAGTGCATTTTTATGGATGACTCATTTTCCATTGGAAAATAGTGCATAGTATAATAGTATAATGCATTGGCACTGGCATTATATACATCGAGTACGTTTACATGGACACCAATAATCTGATTTTAATATGATTAAGACAATACTCTGATTAAGAGTCTACAATGTAAACAGCCATTTTTTATTAATTTAATCAGATTAAGGTAATAATCGGACTAAACAGAAATGGAATTAAGACATGTGGCGTATGCTGATTATAGTCTCATCATTGAAGTGCAGTATAGACATGTAAACATCGCAATCAAACTATTACCGCCGTGCAGGATTTTTGCCACATTTTGCAACAGGATAGTCTATATACACACGGCTGTTTGACACTATTCTCTGCACTTACCGTGTCAGTGAAGGCACCTGCATCACAAAATGAGGAGGTTGTTTTACCCATATGGCGTGCGGTATCAAATTCCATTAAAACTACTTTTAGCAGTTGCTCGCATCCAATATCTCGCTGGTCACGGGAGGCATGCATGAAATGTTCCTGAATGAAAGTGAAAGTGCCAAACTGCAGTTAAAGTCGACAAATTAAAAATGAAACATCCGAAATAACATGAAACCCCGGAGGAAATGTGGATATTGTGGTGACGTGATGACGTTAATCTAATTATGTGCTATAACATGTAAAATGAGATCATGAAAGGAACATTCAAAAAGCAACCCATGTAAACACCTTAATCATAATATTGACTTACTCAGATTAAGGCAAATAATTCAATTACTGATGTCCATGTAAACTGAGTCAATGTTTCTCAACCACGTTCCTGGAGGACCACCAGCTCTGCACAATTTCCATGTCTCCCTAACCAAACACACCTGATTTAGATCATTGACTCATTAGCAGAGTCTGAAAGACATGTAATGGGTGTGACAGACAAAGGAGACATCCAAATCATGCAGTGATGGTGGTCCTCAAGGAATGTGGTTGAGAAACAGTTATATACAGTACGTGATACATGCTATTTTATGTTGTATATTAAATATACAGTTTATGCTGCTATCATATACAAATTGCTTACAAAGAAAGTAGTTCAATTATATATATGTATCTTTCCTAGGTTATTTTTTATCTCAAGATGCAAGGTACTTTTACTGACCAGTAGTAGATAGAACGTTATTGTAAAATACCTTTTCTTTGCATATTCTTGAAGTCATGTTAACAGTAATTCATCAAATGATAAAGCACAGCATTATAACTATAGGCACACATTGTAGTTAAGTACACATTGTACATTTAGAAGAGCCAGTTTAAACAAATGCTTTAAGTCTTGCTAAAGCTAATCAGAAGGTGCTACTTTGTTTCATCTTCCACAGCTATGAATATAATGGAAAATATGAACAATTGTCTTTGCAATATTTTGAAGGGCTTGTTTGCATTATCACCTCTTTTTTAGAATACAGTTTTAAAACATTGCACCATGTTGTACAGGATGTTTTGATGCAACATACTGTAGATGTTTGGAGCATAGGAAATCTTCCTTACAGTATATTCACTTCTGCTTAAATTCAAAATCCTACTGTACTCTATAGATTACTCTCAAATTCTGCTGTGACACATTTTTAGATTTATATTCTTTGAGCTATATTTAGGTTGAAACTCATGCTGCTTTACTAAAACATCTGATTAAGTCAACCACATATTTATGCAGATTAACCTTAGAGATTCTCATTCATTTTTTTTACCCATTTGATTGCTCACAAGGACAAGGTGATGACCGGAACCTTAGTTAAAGTGCACGACACATTCCCCACAGCAGCCACAGTTGGAAATACAATAGTAGTTAAAACCAGCAGCTAAATCAATAAGCTCTAATTACCATGAATTGTAAAGGAGAGCTTGACAGCACCATTGTTAATGCGTCACTGTCTGCAGCGGCGTGAATTGAAACTTAATGATAGATCTCACTATTAAAAGAGCGGGAATCAAAAGGTTAGCCGTGAATGGCCCTGGTAGGTGTTCATCATCCACGGTCGATGGAGGAAGGCCACGTCTGCTATTCATAAGGCAGAAAATGGAAGCTGGAATATTACAATAATAGCTTGTGTTTTTTTGTCAGTTTTCTGATGTGTGGGAGTCAGCGTGGCGGAAGTTATATGCAAATATAAGAGTTCCACAAGTCTGGATTCAACAAAAATAGCTCAGACTGTTGTTGGCTTGAAAACTTTACAGCTTTAAGGCATGCGTTTAGACACAGGTGCACTGCAGCTCTAGTAAGCTGCTGTCTATATGTAGACAGATACCTTTTAAGACAGTCTATTAGAGTTTGTGTTGACATGTTGCTGAGCTAGCAGTTCCTTGATTTCAAAAACACAAAAATACATAGCGTACGTATTGGATGAAATAATTGTGTTACCTTTTAAAGGTAGTTTTTAAGTACACCGCTTTCAGATTTCAGAGATTTCAATTGTAAATATGAAGTTGCATTGAACTGTTTTCATTTAATTATTGTTTGAATTATCGTTCTTTCTGTAAGTCCTACACTGTCAAAAATAAAGTTGCATAAAGGTGTTTTTCAAAAGTTTCACTTTGCTACCTTAAAGGTCCACATTTATACATAATAATACCTGAAAACAGTACAAAAGTGTACCTTGGTGTACCTTTAAGGTACCAGTGTGGACCTTTTAATTACAAAATTGTATCTTTTATGTTCAAAAGTGCGCCATACTCACCACCCATTGACAGCTTTTGTACCTTTTTTTCTGGGTTCACTCACAATACGCTATCCAAACCATGCCTGAGCACGTTTCCCGGTTCATTTGAGTGCAAGTGTGAGTGCTCGGAGTCGGGCCCACGAAAGAGGTGTGCCAGAACGTGGTTCGTTTGGGCTTTTGCGCCATAAGCTTGTAAACTCTCAGAAATAAAGGTACACGAGTTGTCACTGGGGTGGAACCTTTTCAAAAGGCACAAATTTGTACGTAAATGGTCCATATTAATACCTCAAGGGTACATATTGGTACCTAAAAAGTACAAAAGTGTTCCTCTTAAAATTTGTAGGTACTAATATATACTTTTGAGGTACCAATATGGACCCTTTAAGTACAAATGTGTACCTTTTGAAAAGGTACCACCCCAGTGACAGCCCTTGTACCTTTATTTCTGAGAATGTAGTGAGCGCAAAGCGCACCTGAGCTTGAAACTGAAGATGCAAAGTCACTTTTAAGAGGCTGTTTCATACGGGTTTATTAATATTCTTACTATTCAATAAACACAAACTGTCTTAGTTCATTAAAGACGCAAACCGCTTGCTGCAAGTCAGCTGCACCTTAAGCAAACCTCCTAATACCAGCAGCACGATGACGTTATGAACATTTATGAGCATCAAAAGTGGTCAATCTGTTAAGCTAAATTTTTGACTGCGTGTCACTGCAACCCAAAAGACTAAAAATAATACAAAACAATATAATTGAAGGGTGGCAGATGTCGCCTCACAGCAAGAAGGTTGCTGGTTCGAGCCTCGGCTGGGTCAGTTGGCATTTCTGTGTGGAGTTTGCATGTTCTGCCTGTGTCCGCATGGGTTTCCTACGGGTGCTCCGGTTTCCTCCAGGTGCTTCAGTTTCCCCTACAGTCCAAAGACATGCGCTATAGGTGAATTGGGAAGGCTAAATTGTCCATAGTGTATGTGTGTGCATGAGTGAGTGTATGGGTGTTTCCCAGTACTGGGCTATAGCTGGAAGGGCATCCGCTGTGTAAAACATATGCTGGATAAGTTGGCGATTCATTCCGAGATGGCGACCCCAGGTATGAATGTAGACCAAATGATTAAGCAACTGTTACTGTTTTGGTTTTGGATGGTTATTTTTGAGAAAATGTCTCTGACAGTGAGGGAAAGAAGGACACAGATATAGTTGGAAAAAATATCTTGGAAAAATGTTTACAGAAATCTTATTTTGCATGCTATCTTCATCACATTTGAAGTATAAACTTATGAAACACTTGGCTTTCAAGCCAATTTTTTTCTAGGACATTACATTTATGTTTTCCTGTGTATATGGAAAAACAAATATTGAACACAATACAAATTATTTTTATCATTACTTCATAATGTATAAGTTTTTATATTTTTGAGAAGGAAACTTCCCCTTACCACAGTAAAGCCCAAAGTGTCTTCTTTCCAGTGATACCTAATTTGTGTTTGTAGCTTACTGGAGTCAAGAACTGTTACTATTTAAAAAAAAAAAAAGTAAGTGCTGGCTTACAGGACACAATCCTGGTGTTGATTATTTGTTTATTTTCTCTTAATTACTCAATAATGCTGTCTTATTATGCTTGTTTAAAATATATATGTGTAAATGATCAGAAATTTGATTTCATATTTGTTAACTAAAGAAACTAAAGCAGCTGCAATGGCTTGATATGGCAAGAATTGCCCATTGTGGGCATCAGAGAGCTGAAGAATTCAGTTTGCCATAATTGTAGATCTTTACTTTGCTTATACACACACACTCCTATTCTGTATTCACCAGAAAAAGACAAAATTGCTTATCCCTCGGCTTCTTTTGATCATTCATATTTTAACCACTGACACTAGCACTTAAGTCAGCCGATGATGTCTCACCAATTGCAGCATTTTACATGTCTTTCAGTCACCATGAATTATTTCTGTGGCTTCAGAAATGCTTGTGAGCTCATAAGCTATGCTTTTTTATCTCTCGGAGCTTGTGTAAAGCATGTTTTTTTTTGTAACGGCAGGAGAGATGGACTTCATTTTTAAACTAATAATACAAGGATGAATGGAGTGGACAGGCTGAGTCTAATGGCAAATTGATGTTTTACTTCTTGGTAATAAAATGTCCCCTCAGGCGTCTTTGACCAAGCCTAGGATAGATTGTTATTAATAATTGATGGCTCACATATCTTCTAAAAGTCGGAATTGAGGGGCTTCTTCTTGAATCAAGTCACTGGAGATTTGTCTCTGGTGCCATTCAGTTTCAAAACCTAAACATACAGGACCTGAAGGGAACATGCATTGGTTATGGTGCTTCATAAAGTCTAATGTGCTGTTTCACATTTCTGGATGATGCTTGTTATGTGCAGCAGGCAATTTTTTATGTCTTGTCTAACAAAATAAATCAAGAACATGACTAGGTCACATTTTAACCCAAAACAAAGGAATTTTTAAGAAAACAAGTCCTATTTTGAGGCTATTTTGCATTCATTCATTTTCATAATGATTGAAAACATATGAAGAGTTCAGATGCAAAAAAAAAAAAAGAAAAAAAGTGCCGTCTGAAATTTCCATCAAACTGAGCATTTTCTTAGCCTTCTATATTTATTTTTAAGTTATTTCACTTTAAAGATCATGAAATGTACTTATTCTTTGCATAAAGCGGAAATTACTAATAAAAATGTTTATTTAAAAAGACAATTTTAGATGGCTTTTAGAGGTTTTTGCATCTGAACTCATATTTTCTGCAAAGTATCATTAGAGTAATATGTACTGTATGTATTTTTAATGTTTGAACTTAGACATTCTTGTTTTATTTCAGTGGTTATTGGCATTGGATTGTAATTATTATTTTTTTATTATTCAGTAATTTGGAATATTAGCACCATTATCAGTGTATGTTCTTTAATATTCATCAAAATGGATGAGATGTCCCATTTTAGCATTAACAAATTGTACTAAACTGATTGTACATGCCTAGAAAGCATATTAAATGCAAGTAAAGTGTCTGTAAAAAAGTGTTAACATTTTTTGTGTAACAGGGTATGGAAAGTATTCAGACCCTCTTAAATTTTTCACTCTTTGTTATATTGCAGGCATTTGCTAAATCATTTAAGTTATTTTTTTTCCTCATTAATGTACACACCACACCCCATATTAACAGAAAAACACTGAATTGTTGACATTATTACAGATATATTAAAAAAGAAAAACTGAAATTTTACATAGTCCTGAGAATTCAGCCTCTTTGCTCAAGTGTTTAGTAGACGCATCCTTTTGATCTAATACAGTCATAAAACATTTGGGGAAAGATGCAACACGTTTTTTACACCTGGATATTGGGATCCTCTGCCATTCCTCCTTGCAGATCCTCCAGTTCTGTCAGATTGGATGGTAAAAGTTGGTGGACAGCCATTTTTAGGTCTCTCCAGAAATGCTCAATTGGGTTAAATTCAGGGCTCTGGCTGGGCCATTCAAGAACAGTCACAGAGTTTTTGTGAAGCCACTCCTTCGTTATTTTAGCTGTGTGCTCTGGGTCATTGCTTAAATGTTTTTAGCAAATGGCTGCACAATAACAAAGAGTGAACATTTAGGGGGGTCTGAATACTTTCTGTACCTGTATTTGCTGATTCTCAGCTGTACATTTTATGTATAATGTATAAAATGTACAAAATAAGTGATTGTACTAAATGTATTATATTTTGAAAGATAGAAAACAAATCAAAAATGGGTAAAACCGAGTGGTTTGAAGATTTAAAATGGCTATTTATTAGCATATTAGTGGTAGATTATTTTAATACTGTCACAATCACCAGCGATTTAACCACCGGAGATCACTGGAATACATTTACATTCACATGAACTACAAATCTGCCTGTTTATGGACTACAGATCCCAGTCATGCAACACACACACACACTCACCTGCTCCTAGTCTCCACTGATTAGACTCTCACAGCTGATGCTGCTTTTGGACTGATTACTGCACAACATAAGCAGCACAATGTTGCTGAGTCGTGTTATCTGTTATAGTGGAGACTAGGAGCAGGTGAGTGTGTGTGTTGCATGACTGGGATCTGTAGTCCATAAACCGGCAGATTTGTATTTCTTGTGAATGTATTCCAGCAATCTCTGGTGGTTAGATCGCTGGTGATCGTGACAAATACAAAAAAAAATTACGTTTGCTGCTTGTTTATACTACTTATTCAAAATGCAACAACACAATTCTTGGGATTGATTTGGGACAACTTAAATATTTTATGTTCAATCCACTTAAATTTGTAAAAACAATTAAGTTAACTTGATTGATTTATGTTGGGACAACATGAAGGAATTGTGTGGAACCCTGCATTTTTTACAGTGTTTGTCATCAAATGATTTTAGTAGCATGTTTACCTGATAAGACTTTACACTACATAAACTATTGTTGCAATGAATAATATTTAGCGGGCATCTTCAGTAAATCCGGCTAAAAATGTATAACAGTCATTCTTTATTTACTGACTCAGATGTGTTGTTGAAGCTCAAATATGACCCATACTTCCTATAGTGCATTTTTTTATTTTTAAAGTATGTAGATTGATGCATAACCTGCTACGCATCAAAATGTGAGGCATGGGACAACGTAACATCTCCATCTCAGCTCTCACTCGCTCACTCATGCTTCTCCATTTCAGCTCTATGAGTTGCATGCAGCGCAACACACACACAAACGCAGAAAAAAATGTTGAATTATATGCTGTGAAGTATAAAAAGGTGATGTTAATGTGTTTGCGTGTGTGAGTGAGTGTGTATTACTTAACCTCTAGACTCAAACCCTATGTTTTATTTCTCCTCCTCTTGGCTTCGTCCGCTAGAGAAATCCACACCTGGAGAACTCTAAGTGTGGGGTATTGTATGTTTAATTCTAGCCACAGTTCGCATCCTGAGCCCATTCGCACACCATTTTGATTTAGTTTTGATCCCATTTGTGTCGTGTTACACACTTTTGATCATTAACGTATTTTATTTAAGCTTGATTTTTTTGACATTTACCTTTTGGCACATGCACGGAAACTATCATCTTGATTTGTTTGTGTTAGTGATTATATATAAGCTCTGCTCCCAAACCTAGTGAGCCGCCTCACTGCCTACTGCCTACTTAACCACCTGCCATCTAAAACAGCTGGCTGATTTGAAATGCCATATGCTGAATACCTATGAAGCAAACATTCAGAAATGCAATTTATTGCAGTTTATTTAGTAAGTTTTACTAATATGTTTTAATATTAACAAACTATAAAAATCATAATGAATATTAAAGTTTACATCATGATAATGTAAACATGTTTGCCATACATTGATGTCACTGAAATTAATTGAAAAAATATATATAAAAATAAATATATATATATATATATATATATACAGTCAAAGTCAGAATTATTAGCACCCCTTAGATTTTTTTTTCTTTTTTAAATATTTCTCAAATGATGTTTAACAGAGTAAGCTAATTTTCACAGTATGTCTGACCATATTTTTTCTTCTGGAGAAAGTCTTATTTGTTTTATTTCGGCTAGAAGAAAAAGTTAGTTATTAGAAATGAGAAATTGAAACTTTTGTTTAGAAATGTGTTGAAAAAAATCTTCTCCCTGTTAAACAGATATTGGGGGAAAAATAAACAGGGTGGCTAATAATTATGACCTCAACTGTGTACATTACCTCTTAAATATTTTTTTTTGTATATTTATTCCTCAATTTCTGTTTAACAGAGAAGATTTCTTTTCAACATTCTACACATAATAGTTTTAGTAGCTAGTTTCTAATAACATTTTTATTCATTGATTTTTATTGATTTATTTATTCTTTGCCATGATGACAGTACATAATATTTTACTAGATAATTTTCAAGACACTAGTATTCAGCTTGAAGTGCATTTAAGTTTTAACTAGGTGAATTAGGCAAGTCATTATATAAGAATGTTTTTTTCTGTAGCTAATCGAAAAAATATTGCTTATCTGGGATGATAATTTTGACCTTAAAATGGTTTTAAAGAAAATAAAAAACTTTTTTTTCTAGCCGAAGTAAAACAAAAAAAGACTTTCTCCAGAAGAAAAAAATATTATAGGAAATACTGCAAAAAAATCCTTGCTCTGTCAAACATCAATTGAGAAATATTTTTAAAAGAATATTTATTTAAAATAATTATTCAAAAGGAATTTTAAGGGATTTTTTATTGTATGTAGTTTCAAGTAAAATTATTACTCCAGTCATTATTGCTTTTATTACTATTACCGTAAATAATAATAATAATAATAATAATAATTAATATTAGAGTGATTTCTGAAGGATCATGTGAGTGAAGACTGGAGTAATGAAGCTGAAAATTCATCTTTAAAATCACTGGAATAAATGATTAAATTTAATTATAAACTACTAAACAATTAAACAGTTATTTTATAGTGCAATAACATTTAACAATTTGTATTGTATTTTTGATGAAATAAATGCAGCCTTGGTGAGCAGGAGAAGCTGATTTTAAAACATTTAAAAGTCCTACTGACCCCAAACTTTTGACCAGTAGTGTAAATAGATTTTTTTTAATCAATTAATATTATTATATAAAGTCTTAAAATATGTAAATAATACAATTTTATTATTATTAAAGTGTATAAAGTGCACTAGTCTACTATAATAGTGTACTAATGTGCACTGTGCTGATTTTGATTCAGAAATCAGTGTAATTCCATATACATCTGAGCCAAAATGTACCAAGAGCTCAGGGAGCAAAGTAAAGTATAATGTTTATTCAAGAACGAATCACAAGGTGAAGGATACACCAAGAATTGGTTATAATCTAATCGGCTGAGCATCTATGATGCCTTAAAATGCTTCAAAGGCAGCTCACTGGGAATTGGAACAGACCAATAGTGATTGCTGGTGTTAATTGTGAAAGTATTATGCTTTTGCTCGCTATCCATGTGGCCTGTGTTGATTGTGCTGTTTTTTCTGCATTTTCACTTTTTATTTCAATGGCTTGTTGTTGTGCATTGTCACTGTTAAATGTTAGAGAAATCTGCAGTGATTTGTGCCAGGGAAATTGAAGGGTGGTTCAAATGTCACTACATTACCATATTAAAATAAGTTTAATTCCTGCGACAAATCCCGTCGTCTGTTAGATCACCTCCTCATAAATAGCATTAGCATATGTCCCATGGTGCAACAATTACAGTGAAAAGGCCACTTCATTGGCTCTTGTTCGCTCAGAGAGTGGCTTCAAACGACACTTTATAGTGCAATCCTGGCGAGCTGTAATTATTCCTCTTTAATACTGTCACAACCCTGCCTCGTGTACCGCTCTACGCCGTTAAGCTAATATGTTATGTTCATGAAGGCAAAGGATGATTACTCCTACGCCACGCCACCTACATAGTCAACTGTATAGAGGATTTAGCTTAAAGCTTTCAGGTTGCCAGGTCTTTTCTGTAATCTTACAAAATCCACACAACTGCAGCATTACCGAGGAGACATTTTAATGCCAGCGCTTTAAGGTCGTTGGCTTGGATTACAGAGGGCAACTGTAACAGGTAAACCATTTATGGTTCATGGTATATTTTCATGTCACATTTGTATAGGCCATAAAGTGGCTTTTTGTGATACAGAAAACAGAAACTGATACGTTGTAGGTTTTCTTTTCAATTGGATAATTGGAACGTTGTATCACCATAAATAAGTATTTAAAAAAAGATTTCTCTGAAAGAAAAACATAACAGCACTGAAATATTCATACTGTAGCGATATTCTATAAGCTGAAATAAATCAGCCTTCTTTAATAGCAATTCCTAGCTTGTGATTCAAGTAAATATTTAACTAAATGTTTAGTTTAGTGTTATTTTTCTTTTAAAAAAAAGCTTTAAAATTGTAATTAGAATATTAAAATTTACAGTTTAAGTGTACACTGCCTGACAAAAGTCTTGTCGTTGATCCCAGTTGTAAGAGCAACAAATAATAACGACTTCTAGTTGATCATTTGGAAAAGTGGCAGAAGGTAGATTTTTCCGATGAATCATCTGTTGAACTGCATCCCAATCATCACAAATACTGCAGAAGACCTTTTGGAACCTGTTTTGACCCAAGATTCTCATAGAACTCAGTCAACTTTGGTGAAGGAAAATTTATGGTTTGGGGTTACATTCAGTATGAGGGGGTGTGAGAGATCTGCAGAATGGATGGCAACATCATGAGCCTGAGGTATCGAGACATTTGTGCTGAGCATTAAGGCTCATACACACCGGGACACTCTTCGTTTGCGTTTATCTTCATCGTTTTTCGATATGTTTTTCTGGATTCAAACCCAAGCGATTTTCACTGGCGTCGAGCAGAAGAGTATGCAAAATCACTCCTTGACGTTAGATGGAGCTACACAACTTTATGTTTCTGAAACCCGCTTTTAACACAGCAGAAGAAGACAGAAAGTTGACACGCTTGTTGTTAAAGTTACTGGTGATTAGAACAAGGATGGGGGGGTTTAAGTAGCAGCTCCAGCTCTAGCAATGAAGAAATTATTATTGTTCACCAGTGCAATAGGTAGCTCCACATTCATATTGCCTCTGGGCATCTTCTTCAATGTGCGCTCACGTTGACAGTTTTGCGCTTGAGCGCCTCCAAGTGCTGTTTACTGTAACTTCAGCAGCTCCGTGCACATAAACAAAAGTGGCAATCTGATTGGTGGAGAAGGTTTGGATGCAGCGCCTCAAAAAAAAAAAAAAAAACGAGCATGAGGCGTTTTTTTTTTTTAAAAAATGACCATTTTATGACTGGCATTTGCGTGTGGTATGCACAATCACATTGGCGCCCTTTATTTAGTCACGGGGCATTAAACATTGACGGAAAACGTGAGCAAAAAGCGTCCCGGTGTGCACAGGCCTTAACATTTCAAACCACAGGAAAGGGCAATTTCTTCAGCAGGATAGCATTGCTTCACATTCTTCAGCTCCTACAGGATTGGCCAGCACAGTCGCCAGAGATTAACATTATTGAGCATGTCTGGGTTAAAATGAAGAAGGAGACATTGAAGATACCAAAGAATCTTGGTGAACTCTGGGAGTCCTGCAAGAACGCTTTCTTTGCCATTCCAGATGACTTTTTATTAATGAGCTATTTGAGTCATTGCAGAGATGTATTGATTCAGTTCTCCAAGCTCATTCGAGTCATACACAATACTAATTATTTTTCCACTATCTAAGCAAAGTCAGACCTTACTGTCCTAATTAAATAATTAAGAATCAAGGCATAAAATTAATGTAATCTAGAAACCTTTGTCTTTCATATAAGCCACGTCTGATACCAAATGATCAACTAGAAGTCAAGTTATTATTTGCTGCTCCTAAAACCTGGATAGGCAACAAGACTTTTGTCAGGTAGTGTGTATAATTTTTATCTGATACCTAAAACTTTTAAATCTTATCTTTAAAAACTGCCTTAACAATTCTCATGCAATGAAAATCTCTACTTGCTTATATTAAAATCACAGGGCTTTTTCCACAAATGTCATTTAAGAGGCTCCAAACAGTAGTTTGTTCATATTTTCTTGCAAAAAGTTATTTTCCACCCTTCCAATTCATTTTTGCTACAATACATTTAAGAACTATTTCTGAGCACTCTCTGTTATTATTGGCTAACCTCTTTGAAGGTGCATTAAGTATCAGTGCTTACTGTCGGGTGTAATATAATTGACTCTGCCCCGTCTTTCAGTAACATCGTCTTTGCAGACTCTTTGTGACAGATTCATAAAACAATCCATGCTGAAATGATCTGCTCTTGTTCCGCACGGATGCCTAAAATACCTTGTTAAAAATAAAATCTCCTCCATTTGCATAAAACCCTTTTATTTCCGAAAAAAACTCTTGACTTTTCATGACCTGTTTAGAAATCTTCAATCACATATCCCGGTTTTCAACGAGAAGTGCGTCAGTGGCATTATCGGATTCCAGATCAGTGCTTTAAGAGATCTCATGAGGCGCAGATATATATTATGTGAAATATAGTGGCTTATGATGGGCCGTGCTGAAAATAGCGGGATGTGATGATTCAGTGTGTAATCGTATGCATAGGCATCAGGGCTATTACACAAAGTGTTGGTCTATTTCTCCCTCGGTCAGCATTACGATGGAGCGATGAGATGGTCGATCTTGGACAGAGTTCCTTCGGACACCACTCAGTCCCAGACCATTAAACACACACACACACACACACACACACACACACACACACACACACACACACACACACACACACACACACACACACACAGAGAGAGAGAGAGAAATGGCACTGCACTCAACACACAGGAGGGACGTTCTTGCACATTTATGCAGTTTGGATCAATGACAGGCCTAGGCATAAAGCAATTTGACATAAATAATAGATGATTGCTACAGGAGGGCAATGTGATAGCAGAAAACACTACAGTGCATATAGACAGAGAGAGATTGCTCAGTAATATAGTTCATGTAACTGTATTTCTATATAATATAATATAATAATAAGTCTTGGAGTGCAATGCATATAACAGAGTAAAACATTTTTTATATATGTACTGCGGCACTTCAGTTATACTTTTATTTTGGAAAGTCATCTTAGATAGCATTTAATAGGGTAGATGCCAAAGTATGCTAAAGGAATAAAAAAAATCCATTCATATATTTCATCATTGAGGATTTCTTAAAAATAGTGTAAAAATCTCGTCTTGTTCTTGTCTCGTGGAGTAGGCATCTCGTTACACCCCTACTAATTATAGTTCTAAAATGTGGTATTTATTTATCAAATAGACAGGAATGAATGACGTGGAAAGTCTATACAATGCCAAGTTCAGGCTGCACGATTTTAGTACCGATTTTGACTCGCCAACAAGTTTTGAGAAATCGCCGACAAAAGCCTAAAATCAAAGACAAATCGGTGCTCGTTCACGTGAGTAACAATCACACAGTATGAACTATTAAAGATGCGATCTAAGAGAATCGCAGATGAGTCGCCGACGCCGTGAGATATTTGTCATACTAAATATCTGGAGCTGTCAGCAATTCAAATCATGCCTGTGAAGTGTGTTCTGATTGAAAATAACATCGGCAATTACTTACAACCAATGAGAGCACAGCATCCACTAGTATGGGTTACTGCATAGCAGCGGGAGGTGAGGGGAGAAGTTAAATATGCTTCTTTTCAGTCTATTTGGACCAAGAAATGGAGGAAAAACTAGTGTAAATTTGGCAGGAGCGCCCATGTATTTTTGACATGTCATCTGAGCAATGCCACAACCAGCTCGAAAGAGAAAAAAGTTGAGGAGAAATTGATAATTCCCTTCAAAGGCCAGGTGAGCAAAATAAGTAAATGTTTACCCCACTAAAGCTTCTTTTTCATTATGTAGTTAATAACTAAAGATACACTACGTGACCTCGCGTTGTTTTAATTTCACTTCTCGCATGTGTTTGGTTGTTGCAGACCAAGACAAAGTTGTCGGCATTTCTCCTATTATAAAGTCATGCAGTGTGAAACCCCCTGTCGATGATCTATCTTGCAGTGTAAACAAAGCAGCGACGGTACATTACCCCAAATAGCAGTGTGAAAACATCTGTGACGCCACTACTTTGAAAATCATGCAGTCTGAACTCGGCAAAAGTCTATTTGATAACTAGTCTAATTTTTGACTTGTTATTTAGATTTTCTTTTATTTACTCAAATGCTGCCTTGTTTCAGTCTATACTTCTATGTGTAGATGTCTACTAGATGTTTATTATGCTAAGAGGGTCAGAGAAATTCTTACAAAAATGTATGACATCATTATTTTTGCTCAGAAAAAATTATATGGAAATAAAAAAATAGTTATAATAAGCAGTACACATCCACGTTTTGGGATAAGGGGGGTTGTATAAATTCAGAGTTCGGGATTTGTTTTAGATTATTTCATTTCATTACATTTTCGTTCGGCTTAGTCAATTAGCAATCCATCTGATTTCATATCTTTGATGGTTAATTTTTTTTTTGTGTGTGTAGATAAATCTGAAAAAATCCTCAGCAAGTATTTATTGTGTCTAACTGACATCTAAACATAGACGTCTTGGTGGAAACAAGGCCTAACTTGGCCTGTCAAATAGATGTATGTCCAATTATAGGTAAAAATGTAGTGCTCATCATATAGGCAGGAGTCTAATCTGTCTATTTGATGACTAGCCTAATTTTTGACTTGTTATTTAGATTTCCTTTTATTTACTTAAATTGTGCCTTGTTTTAGTCAAGACATCTATTTGTAGGCATCTATTAGATGTTTATTATGCTTGGTGGGTCAGATAAATCATCGCAAAAATTGTATATTATTTTTACTTTAGAAAAAGTAATTCATTCATTCATTCATTTTCTTTTCGGCTTAGTTCCTTTATTAATCTGGGGTTGCCACAGCGGAATGAATCGCCAACTTATCAGCATATGTTTTACCCTTTCTGCTGCAACCAATCACTGGAAAACATCCATACACACTCATTCACACCCTACAGACAATTTAGCTTACCCAATTCACCTATACCACGTTTTTGGACTTGTGGGAGAAACCGGAGCACAAGTGGAAGGAAACCCATACAAACACGAGGAGAACATGCAAACTCCACACAGAAATGCCAACTGACCCAGCTAGGGCTCGAACCAGCGACCTTCTTGCTGTGAGGCGATTGTGCTACCCACCGCGGCACGGTGCTGCCCCAGAAAAAGTAATATGGAAATTAAATAATAATAATTATTATCAGGACACATCCAAGTTTTGGGATAAGGGGGTTGTATAAATGCAAATTTCAGGATTTGGTTTAGATGAATTAATAGTAATTATAATTAAGGATATTTATACTGGTAGGTGTTTGAGTCTATCCATGTGTGCGTACATTCTACATACTTGTCAGCCGATTGTGCATAAGCTTTCAAGCCTGAATGGATGAATGAACAATTTTCTGATCTAATAAAGCAGAGTCTCAGTTACAGTCATTAGCTGAAATAAAGTTGTATGTAGGCAGTTTGTTAAACAAACCAACCTTTTGACAAGTTTACAAGCTTTTTTTTTTGTCTGTCCTCCTCTCTTGTAAAGTGCGTGTAACATCACTGCAGGCGTCACACTTTCTCTTCACACCAGAAATGTGTCTCGTTTTAGGAATAATGATAAATCATTGGAGAGTCGGAAAAAAAATAATAAAGAGGCCACTTATGCTGCGAGCTCCTCGCAGTTCTACTCTATTAATATTTATGGCCACCTTCGCCCGCCGTGGTGCTCTTCACTTCGCTCTCTTTTATTAATATCATCAGAACAATGTCAGCAGGCCATTTTAAAGGGCCATTGAGATGAAATGGCCAAAGATGGATGCCCCCGCTGCATATGCATGCCGGCGAACGCATCGACCGTTTGCATCTGTTTTAGCACCGTCAGCCCATCGCAAAACACATTTGCCATAACGGCCCATATCCAAACTGTGTTTTTATTGCCTACAGAGAAGTCACGGGGTCATTAAATATATTTACTTTGCTGCTGCTTTAGCGATAAAGCGAGCAGTTTGGGTGCCATAGCTTGCTTTTATGATACAGAAAGCGTACAGGCGAGAATTTAGTGTGTGTGACTTAATGCAGCTCTCTGAGCCAAACAGTAACTCTGACAGGCTGATGCATGATTATTTGCCTTCATAATAATGTAGATAAGCTACCAGCCAGCTTTTAAAGACTATTTGTAGATTGTTAGCATCAATAAATGATAATAAGCTCAGGTTGTAAAAAAATAAAAAAAAATTAAATCTCATTCTAAATAAAAATTATTGGAGTTCCAATTTCAAGGGATTGTTCACAAAAATAAAAAAAAATTAATAAAAATGTTCACCTTCATGTGGTTTCAAACCTTCATGGGTTTCTTTTTTCTGTCGAACGCAAAAGAATATAGTGTAAAGAATAATGGTTTCCAACAAAGGGTTTAGCAGAAAGAAAGAAACTCCAGCCTCTTTTGTAGAAATAGAGGCGAGGAGTAATTTATTTTAGGTTAAACTATTGAATTGTGTTCCTTACAGTTTATTCAATTGTTTGTGACATTTTTGTATTGATTTAAACTTACTTGCAACATCTGAGCAAAAATGATTAGCATACTTTGTTTCCCCAATGTGGTATAAAATGGGCAAGTTTGTGGTAAATTGTAAAGGTTATTTTAAATCAAAACAAAAAAATGTATCTATATATAAAGTCTATATCATTAATGTAACAAGTCATTATTTAATCATATGACTGTAAACATTTGAGCTAAATGGCAAATTTATAAGGTTGATTATCAAATGTTAGCATTGAAAACATGCCACTTAAACCTAAATACATACATTAGTTTGTGGGTGTCAAACTCAGTACTAAAGCACAGGTGTCAAACTCAGTTCCTGGAGGGCCGCAGCTCTCCACAGTTTAGTTTTAACCCTACTTCAACACACTTACCTGTAGTTTTCAAACAAGCCTAAAGCCGAGTTCAGACTGCATGATTTTCAAAGTAGTCGTGTCACGGATGTTTTCACACTGCATGACTATCTGGGTTAGCATTCTGTTGGCGCTGTGTTTACACTGTAAGATGGATCGACAACAGAAGAGTTCATACTGCATGACTTTACAATATAGAATCACAGACAACTTTGTCCAAACTACGTCTCACAGCCAAACAAACGTGAGAAGTGACATGAAAACAACGCAGGTCACGTAATATATCTTTCGTTACTACATAATTAACTACATAATGTCAAAAGAAGGCTTTAGCAGCTTTAGAAATGTGTGTTGCTCACCTGGCTTTTGAAGAGAATTAGCAATTTCTCCTTAACTTTTTTTACTTTTCGACCTGATTGTAATATTGATCAGATGACACGTCAAACAGACACAGTGCTCGTGCCACATTTACACTAGTTTTTCCTCCATTTCTTGAGTCCAAATAAACTGAAAATAAGCGCTTTTAGCCTCTCCCTCAGCCTCCCGCTGGCCTGCAGGTACCCGTAGTAGTGAATGCTGATCTCTCATTGGCTGTAGGTGATCCTGGATGTTATTTTAAGTCAGAACACATTCACACGGCATGATTTGCATCGCCGACAGCCTCAGATATTTAGCATGCCAAATATCTCACGGGCATCAGCGACTCATCGGCGATTCTCTCATAACGCGTTCTTAATAGTTCATACTGTGTGATTGTCACTCGCGTGCACGAGCACTGATTTGCCTGTGATTTCAGGCATTTGTCTGCGATTTCTCAAAACCTGTCGGCGAGTCAAAATCAGGGCTAAAATCATGCAGTCTGAACTCGGCATAAAGGACTTAGTTTAATCAAATGTGTTTAATTAGGGTTGGAACTAAACTGTGCAGAGCTGTGCCCCTCCAGGAACTGAGTTTGACACCTGTGCTTTAGTAGGTTCATTTCAGCTTAAAAGTTTCAGAAAACGTCTAAATTTGAAGGTTGTTTGTCAATTGTTAGCCTAAAAAGTGTCCTAGTATCTTATACTAATACATGTCAACTTCAGTAGGTTGGTTTTAGCATTAAGCCTCGTACAATCTGAAAAAATATATTGATTATTGTTGGTTGTTAGCATGGCATGACAAATTTAGTCCATTTGTTTTTGGATTACATAAAATTACAGTTTTGTAGGTTGTTTACCATCTCATATTAATATTAGTGAGATTGTTTCAGTCTAAATCCTCGCACAAAAGTGGTGAGTTTTAGAATTGTTTGTCTGTTGTTATCATGACAAACATGGTAATATATCAGGCCACTACATGACATATTTAGTCGGCTTGTTTTTGAAATGCATAAAAATTACAGTTTTGTAGGTTGTTTGCCATCTCATATTAGTGACAAAAGTGGTGAAAAAAGTGGTGAATTTTTAGGATTGTTTGTCTGCTGTTAGCATGGCAAACATGCTAATACTGTATATCAGACCACAACATGACAGATGTAGTCAGTTTGTTTTTGGATTACACAAAAATGACAGTTTCTGTATAAGTTTTGTATGTCTGTATAAGTTATATGTTTATCATCTTAAACTAGTATTAGTGAGTTTGTTTCAGTCTAAATCCTCACACAAAAAAGTGGTGAATTTTAGGATTGTTTGTCTGTTCTTATCATGACAAACATGTTAATATATCACGCCACTGCATGACAAATTTAGTCAGCTTATTTTTGTAATGCAGAAAAATTACAGTTTTGTCGGTTGTTTATCATCTTATATTAGTATTAGTGAGTTTTATTTCAGACTAAATCATTGTACAAAAGTGATGAATTTAAAGATTGTATGTCTGTTGTTAGTTTGACAAACATGCCAACACTGGATATCAGACCACAACATGACAAATTTAGTTTGTTTGTTTTTGGATTACATAAAATTATACTTTTGTAGGTTGTTTACCATCTCAGTGTAAATCCTCGCACAATAGTTGTGAGTTTTAGGATTGTTTGTCTGTTGTTATCATGACAAACATGCTGATATATCAGGCCACTACATGACAAAGTTAGTCAGTTTGTTTTTGGAATGCAGAAAAATTCTATAATTAGCAGGAGTTATTCCAGTTTACGGATAAGGGCGTACTCATAATAATTATAATTAGGGATTTTTAAATGTGTCAATCTTCTAATTTATACTGGTAGGTGTTTGAGTGCGCACTTCCTACATGCTTGCCAACCGATCTCAGATATCTCAGATATACAAGTAGTTGAGTTTCTTCTTGTCTTTTCTTCGGTCTTGTTCAAAGCGATACATTTGAAGGTTGCCAATCACTAGCATAAGCATGCTAATAAGAAATCAGAATTATTAGCCCCCCTGAATTATTAGCTTCCCTGTTTAATTTTTCCCAATTTCTGTTTAACGTAGAGAAGATTTTTTCAACACATTTCTAAAGATAATAGTTTTAATAATTTATCTCTAATAACTGATTTATTTTATCTTTGCCATGATGACAGTAAATAATATTTTACTAGATATTTTTCAAGACACTTCTATACAGCTTAAAGTGACATTTAAAGGCTTAACTAGGTTAATAAAGTTAACTAGGCAGGTTAGGGCAATTAGGCAACAGTGTTTTCTCTAGGATTTTTTTTCAGCTGTGGCGGCAGACCTTTTAGAAAGATCTACCAACTACCCATGACATTATTTCAAGGACAAATGTCGTGAGCGCAGTATTACAAGTCGAGATCGCATTTATGTAATACGAGCATGCGTATCTCTTTGCTTGTGTGCCCAAATTTCATCTGTTCGTGCACAAAACTTCTTGCATGCCCTCAATTACATGCTGCTCAAGTGCAGATTTTCTTGTACGCTCTCAAATAAATGCTGCTGAAGTGTGATTTTGTGCGTTTATATAATGAGTATGTCACCAACATTTATCAGATTTGCTAGGAATATTCATGAATGTCTCCAATAGTAAAGTGAAACTATAAACTCCAGCAAGATAAATTCGTTGTATGCAGAGCTATAGACCTTTATCTATAAAGTATAATTATGGAAACTGTGTTCATCTTAACTGAAAGCTACATCGTGTTTGCTAGCCTCACGCATCACCTTAAAGGGTTAAACAAATCACGCACAGCACTACTATGGTTACAGAAAAGTTTGCTCTGTTATAATTCACTTAACTTTTAATAAGTTTTGGTGGGATTATAACTCGTTATTAAAAAAAAAACAGCGACTGAATGTTTTGAATGAGAAGCTGTAATGTAGCCGTGGCGGGATTAATTTTGGTGTGTCGCCCCACCATGGAAGAATGAATGTAGTGGAAACCATAGGCAAGTGATTATATAACGATGGTTTATTTTGTAGACTTTCGAAAAAAAAAATTGACCTTAAAATGGTCTTTAAAAAATTGAAAACTGCTTTTATTCTAGTCAAAATAAAACAAATAAGACTTTCTCCAGAAGAAAAAATATTATTAGACATATTGTGAACATTTCCTTGCTCTGTTAAACATCATTTGGGAAATAAATAAAAAAATCTAAGGGGTTATAATTCTGACTTCAGTTTGAAGGTTATTAGTAAATTATAAAAAAGCTAAAGAGTGCACCTTGAGGAAGACACGTTTCAGGAGAGTGATAAGAAGCAGCGAGCGCAGTCAGAAAGCAGACGGCCACCAACGCGCTAATTGACAACTTCACTTGCACGTCATCACTGATATTACAGTTAATCGAATCGCCATTAACAGACACCATCTGCTCTTTATTATGGTATCAGGCTGCTATGCTGTCCTAGCCTGCCGTGTGTCAGCTCCTCTTGTTTTTAACCGGTCCACAGAGACGTCAACATCGAGACGCTCATGACAAGGCCTCAATTTGGAGTAGCAAAAGCGTGATGTGTTCGCCAACTGCTTTTGGTGTCCCTCGTCCTCCTCCTCCCTCTCTTTCTGTCTATCTCTGTTAAGCTGCTAACAGAAAACTGAGCTCCAGTATGTCTGTGAAACACCCACCATTCCTGTCCATCCCTTTAGCTGTCCAAACACACACGCCCACCAATACACACAGTCTCTTTCTTCTCTTTGTTCACTTTTTTTACTCTTGGAGGGGAGCCAGACGTGCAGTTTCTTACCTTTACATTTATTAATAGACTTAAATTTAATTTAAAATTTCTGATGCAACAGAAATCCATAGTTTAACCACATCTTTGTTTACAGTAAAATAACATTATTATATCATTATTATTATATCATTAGCACATCTAACAGTGGCAAAGTTTAACAGTTTTACCATTAAATATATCTTCATATTTAAAGTACTGATCACTAATCAATGTGTTTGTGTTTTTCTTTTTTCTTCATAATCATATTATCATATTTTTATTATGTCATAATATCATATTTTTATTTTGTTATTTATTATATTATCATATTTTTATTTTGATATCATATCATATTATTATATTGTTTTATTTTTAACCAATTTTTTTCTTGTGTATAATTGTTTTTGTATTATAATGTATAATTAATTATAATTATCATAATTATTTATGTTATCAATGTGTTTTTTTTCTTTTTTTTCTTTATTTTGTTTTATTTTTTATTATTGTTTTTATTATTATTATTATTATACTTGAACACATGCTTTTATTATTTATTTAATTTAATTCAAAAAAATTTTACATTTATCATATGTTTGTTGTTATATTTTGATGTTTAATTTAATTATTTGATCACTTTTGGTCAATGTGTTTGTTTTTCTTTTTAATTTATTTTAATTAATTTTATTTAAATTGTATTATTGTATGTTATACTTAAACTTTTATTTATTTATTTTTATACTTATTTTTATTTTATGTTATTTTAAACTTATTTTTTTTACATTTCTTGTGTATTTGTTTTTATATTTTGATGTTTAATTTAATTATTTTTGTCACAATCAATCTGTGTTTTTCTTTCTATTTTCTTTTATTTTATTCTATTTTAATTGTATTATTGTATTTTATACTCAAACTTTTTTATTTCATACTTTTAATTTTATGTTATTTTAACGTTATTTTTGTACATTTTTTGTATATTTGTTTTAATATTTTGATGTTTAATTGAATTATTTTTGTCAATTTTTAACATTGTTTTTTTTCTTTTTTTCTTTTCTTTCATTCTATTTTAATTTTAATATTGGATTTTATACTTTTACTTTTTTATGTAATATTATTTTATTTCATGTTATTTAAACCTTTTTTCACTTTTCTTGTATATTTTTTATATTTTGATGTTTAATTTATTTTAATTAATTAATTAATTAATTAATTAATTCTTCATTCATTCATTCTTTCATTTATACATTCATATATTTATTTATTCATTCATCTGTTATTCTGTTCATTTATTTATTTATTTTGTCCTTATCTTGCTGCTCCAGAAGAAATGCGTATTCCTACTCTTATTACCTGTAAGTAGCATTAAATACAGAACATCAATCAACAATCCATGTTTTAAATCTGTGCTTTCCCATTTACCTTTCCTACTATTACCTACATTTACCCTTAAAAGTTAGTTCAGATGAGTGAGAGAATAAAAGAAATAACTGAAAATCAAGTTAAAGTTAACCAAAAGTCAGGACCCAAACTTTGCCATGATGAACAAAGCTTCTCAAATTGAGGAACAGTTTCATTTGCAATAAACTGTTGAGTCAGTTTAATACTTCATCACCCTTTGCTCAGGCAAAGCAGTTTTTCAACCCATAAACTATCTTATATGTTACACATACACCTCAAGTTTGCATTGGAAAAAAAAACCTACAGTTCTAAATTGCCCTCATGTGCACATAAATAGATGCAGCTCCACTGTTATCTTATTATTATCGACTATTGCTAGTTCAGCTCAAATCCCTTTGGTCCACGGACTCCTCCTCTACTTTTTATTACTTTTTCCCGTTACGCTTAAACTATTCACTATTACCTCGGCTCTTCTGCCTGCCTCAGCATTTTACTGCACAGGATTGTTTAATTTGCGCTGTGTGCAACAGAGCCTGGCTGCAGGATGTTTACCTCACGCGTTAAAGGATTTAAAAGCTCAGATTCTCAGACTACTGTGTGCATTCGCACCGCTCCTGAAATATAGATGAAAGTAGGAACACAGCCAGGAGGAACTCTTTCAAAAGGGTATCATCTGAGAGGGCATAGACAGACAGCTACAGGCTAAAGCTAACCGTGACGCCAAGATATTCTCCTAACCCGGAGAACCAGTTTTTCTTAGGTTTAGTAGGGTTATGGTATGGACTACAAAACTCAATGTGTTGGTTGCAGTATATGCATCTTTAGGTCACATTTGGACTATGCTTTTGTCCTTGACAAATGATAAAGCTGAGTTTATAGATTGTTTTGCATTAATATTATTGTTTTATTATTATTAAAACAGCATATTATCATTGTATATTATGGTGCATGTTTTTAAGTAGGAATATTTTATAAAAAATATAGGCCCACTGTAAAAAACATTCTTGCAGACTTACATTTTTTAAGTTGAATCAAATTTTATTTTTCAGTCATCTCAACTTGCATCAATCAAACTGAGTAAAAGTTAAAGATATTTGTCTATGTTTGTCTAACTTAAAAAAATGTGTTGAACCATGATTAATTTATTAAAATAAGTTAAATCGGTATAAACAGTGTGTATCTTGAGGTCACATACATTACATACATTTCTGGAGATTGCAAATAATGTAGCCAGAAGTACGTATGGCTGCATTTCATCTTTAAAACGAACGATATGGGGCGGCATGACGCCGTTCCTTTCCGTGTTTACCAGCTGACCGCTTACCTCCATATGGATGGCTTTCCTGCTGTTAACAGTAGCTCACCATGTACGTCGGCCGACTTGAGAGGCAGAGAGGAGTTGACCATGATGACATGTGAAGAGCGGTTCCAGAAATCGGGTAAGACAAAAGCAGAAACCAAAAAGTAAAATAAACCAATAACAGTTTGAGAATGTGATAAAATCTAAAAATGTGGTAAAAATCAGACGAGGGCTTTTTCTTTTTCTGCTAGGGTCGGTAGGGTTTAAGGAAGTGGGTGGGCGCAGGTCAATTGTGCTTTTGAAAACACTACTGGTTGGGTTTAGGGAAGGAGGAGCATGTGTCAGTCGATAGGTCAGTCAGTCAATCATTTAATCAGTCAGTCAGTTGACAGCGACCTCTGGTGGATTTAAGTAAGAACAGCAGGTACAAATTACACTCGTGAGAAAAAATTGAGATTTGAAAACACAGCGGCCTTGGGTGGATTTGGAAACTGCAAAAAAAAAAAATGTTGCTCCTGGGACGTATTTTGTGAATCTTCAGAAAAGTATAAAGGGGTACGTTTTCAGAATGAGCCTGGGTTGCAGGCTACACTTTTGTCCTTGGCAAATGACAAGCTGAGTTTATAGAGATTTTGCATAAATAAAAGAAGAGAGAAAAAAATATAATTTATTAAAACAGGATATTATGGTGCATGCTTTTAAGAAGGCCTGTAATGATGGGCACACTGCAAAAAAATCTTGCTGACTTAAATTTTTTAAGATGAATCAAATTTTCTTTTCAGTCATCTCAACTTGCATCAATCAAACTGAGTAAAAGTTAAAGTTAAATTGTGTCTAACTTAAAAAAATGGTTGAACCATGATTAACATTAAAATAAGCTAACTCAGTATAAACAGTATGTATCTTGAGGTCACATTCGCAACATAGGCTTATTCTAAAACATTGCACTATATACGTTTCTGGAGATTGTAAATTAAGTAGCCAGAAGTACGTATGGTTGCATTTCGTGTTTAAAACGAATGCTACAGGGCGGTATGATGCCGTTTCTTTTCACGCTAACCAGCTGACCACTTGCCTCCGTATAAGACGGCTTTCCCGCTGTTACCAGTTTGTCCAATTAGCTCGCCATGTACGTCAGGGGACTTGAGACGCAGAGAGGAGTTGACCACAACGACGGGGTTCAAGCCTAGTGAAGAACGGTTCCAGAAAAACAAAAACAGAAATCAAAAAGTAAAATAAAAAAGTAATTAAAAGGGTGAGAATGGTGTAAAATCTGAAAACGTGGTAAAAATCAAGTGAGGGTTTTTCTGGATTGCTTTTTAAAACTGTCAGTTGGGTTTGGGGAAGTGGGTGGATGGGTCAATTGGTGCTTTTGAAAACAATATTGGTTGGGTTTAGGGAAGAAGGAGAGTGGGTCAGTCAGTCAACAGCAGCCAGTGGATTTATGCAAGAACAACAAGCGCAAATGGCACTCACAAGATAAATTTGAGATCTGCGTACACAGCGGCCTCTGTCTGATTCGCAAAAACAAAAAAAAACAAAAAAAAACAAAAAAAAAAATTGCAAAAAAAACCCGTACCTCCTGGGACTTATTTTGTGATCTCCAGAAATGTATATAGCGGTACGTTTTCAGAATGAGCCTGGGTTGCACATTCAGGCCACACTTTTGTCCCTGGTAAATGACAGGCTGAGTTTATAGAGATTTTGCATAAATAAAAGAAGAGATAAAAAAAAAAAACATTTATTAAAACAACGTATTACGTTGGATGCTTTTAATTTGGTCTATGTAATAAAAAATATGGGTCTGATTTATGGATTTATGCTGCTTTCACATGCTATTGGAAATTTTAAACTTGTGATTTATGGATATTTTTCACTTATTTATGTTTTCAAATTGGATTAATGTTGAAAAGTTTCACTTACTTTTACTGACTGTTTCAAAAACTGTATATAGTTTAGGAGGTTGAAAAATATATTGATATTTTAATAAAAAAAATTCAAAGTTGCATAAAACATTAGTGAATAAACCATAGTTTTCTTCCCACATGTTAGAGAGAATAAATTCTTCCTTAATTGGCAAACTAGTGTGATATATGAATAATATTTTTCCAAAAATAGCTTTGAAATAAATTGTAGACTTTCATTTTTGTGACTGACCATCATTGCATTTGTGTTTGTGAGAGTTCCAGATGCAAAAAAATGACAGTAGAAGAATATGTTTGTGAATATAGGAAGAAAAAAAAAATTCCCACCCCCCAAAAAGCATGTCTTAAACCATTTTGTACATGACATGCTATGATAGTTGTGGTAGGAAGAGGAACCTTACTTTATATATTTTAGATACCAGAATAAAAATATTATTCGAGAACATTGATTTTCGAGCCACATTATTATTATTTATATATTTATTATTATTATTATTATTATTATTATTATTATTATTATTATTTTGCGCTGCTCTTGCTTGACTGCACAGGTCTAACAATGAAATGCAGTGTATTTATTTGTTTATTTATGTATTTTACACATAAGTAGGATCACCTGCAGAATTCCATTTGCACTTTTCATTGGAATGTAAATCCATAAATCCTTTCCATGTGTTAGTGTTAGCACATACTTTTATCCTAATATCTATTCCACTGTCCACTTTTGGAATGATAATTTCAATGTATGATGATTATAGCGTGGCATAGCAATCCTAACATGTGATGCTGATTTAACAGCATGTTAAGAAGTTTGTGTGTGCATGCCTTTACACGTTTGGCAGACGCTTTAATCCAAAATGACATTGAGATAAGATAACACTGTATTCCCTGGGAGTCAAACCTTGTCCTTGTTAATGCAGTGCACTACAAGCTAACCTCCAGCAACCTTGTGCATGCATGCAACTGAACACAAAGGTTATTTTGAGATGTTTTGCATGCTCGGTAATACTGCTTTAACAAGCACTTAATTTTGCATGTCCACGAATGCATTGTACAATTTCCTCCATTCTGGTTTTAGCTCAACCAAGTGTGATGTCTTTATTAATGAACATTTGTACATTGTATGCATGAATGAAGACAAAAATCAAGGCTGAAAAACATATTTCACTGCTATATCTCCATTGTCCCCCCACTTTCTTTCTCTTTAACAAAGTCGATGCTATAAAGACTGTTTATTGTCCCCTAACTACATTACAGCCTTAAGTTTTAATGAAGTGCTGCTCTGACATTCATTAAATAAGGATTATCTATAGTTTATGCCACTTAATACACGTCCAGAATTTGGCACCTGAAATTAGAGCCATTACCACAGTATTTAGTGGGTTTTTATTATTTACGGGCTGTTGCATTATAAAATAATGTGACCTTGAGCATTCTAAGACAACCTGACGGTTTGTTAATGCTGTTTTGCTAGGGAGCACACTGAGATTTTGTGTAAAGTGTTGCAATTTATGTAATCTCAGCATTTACAGTCATCACTTTGGTACTTGGCTGCTTAATTGAAAAGTCGTGACCTTTCTCTTATTGCTTCTGGATGTTGAGACCTGCTTCCGAACAGGTTTTGTCCTCTTTTGATCATCAGTCTCAAAAAAACAATGTTGCAGAATTTATTTCCCAACCTAGGTATAACGGCCCCAATTTTAAAGCTTGGCCTGGTTTTTGTGGAAGCTGAAACTTCATTAGATTTTTTTTAAATTCCTAGCAGAGAAAATAACAAAACAAAGAGTTATTATCAGCTTGGCCCCATAAGAGAAAGGAGCACATATTGAGGTCAAATGGTGTTCTGTGGGACTTTGAGAATCAAAGAGTCATTTTATTGGATGGCTCCAATCCATCGCTGACACTAATATCTTCCTTGAAGTTCTGTGCACTAACGTGTGGAGAGACTCCAGCTTATGAACCGCTGGACAAATCAACAAATCATAGACCAGCAGAAGTGAAATCTGCTGCTTTTATAAAAAGATGCCTGCAGATGATTATTTTTTTATTATTATTTTTGAGGGGTCATTTTTATGGATAATAGACAAGGATTGGCAGGTGAAGAGGTGGGATGGGTGCAGTAAATGTTGCAAACGCGATTTGAAAGGTTCATTGTGTCAAAATACTAACTACTTGGTTGTTTATCTTGCATGACACAATTTTAAGCAGTATAAAATACTTCCAAGGTGCAGCCGTACAATCTGTATATAATTAATAATAATAATTTTGTACATTTATATATCGCTTTTCTGGACACTCAAAGCACTTTACACATTGGGGGAATTCTTCTCATTAACCACCAGTGCGCAGCATCCACCTGGATGACGAGACGGCAGGCATATTGCACCAGACCACACATCACACACCAGCTGACTGGTGGAGAGGAGACAAAGTGATGAAGTGAATTATGATATGGGGATGGTTAGGAGGCCATGATGGACAGAAGCCAGTGGGAAATTTGTGGGGCAGTGGGGCAACCATGTGAGAGTTGCAGAGAGCTATTTGCCGGCTTATAATTTAAAAAATGTAGCTATGATGCATGTACTGTACAGTGGAGATCAAAAGTAGAGAACAGTTTAAAATCAATCCATTTTAATAATGTAATATTTGTCATTCTGAATTTGTCATAATTTTAGTTGAGACTATAGTACCATACCATACCATATTTTTTTTTGGAAAATAAATATTTGTGGAAACAACAGTGATTAAAATGAGTAAACAACAATTATTGAAATCATCAAGATTGAGATCATGTACCGTCATATTTTTTGTACCGTCATAAGTTTGTTTCCAAGGATTTTGCTGAGATTTTCAATCAGGTTTAGATCAGGACTCTGGTTTGGCCATGTCATCATTCTGTTCTCTCATGCATTTGTCTTTAATGGACAATCAACCTTTCTAAGAGACTTAAATGAGTTAGTGACATTATAAAGATTGGCCAGCTTCTCTTGCTATGACTGAAAGGGTCTTTTCTTTGGCCTTCATCTGGACAACCTTCTGTTGGAGGCTTTCAGTCACTTTAGAACAGCTCACTTTCTTGGAAACTCAACGAAACTGGAAAGTAAGTCTACCAGTTAAATAGGTTTTGTCAGATAATTAAGATGCTAGATTAACACCGGTAACTGTGATGTATCTAAAAAGTGTTCTTAAATATTGATTAATGTTTTTATATTCTGCTTCAAAATAAATGTAACACATGAACTATGCTTAAAAACTGCTCTTTTACTTGTTTTGTGTAACATACAGAAGCATGACAATAGAAGTCCAATAGCATGACAATAGATTCAAACACAGTTTATTCATAACAAGGGCAGTCAAAACATATAGGGTCAAACATCATCAAACACAAAAATCCAGGGCAAGGCTAAGAGTAATCCGAAACCAAACGAGAGGTCAGGGAAGCCAGCAAACAATCACAAAATTCAAGAACTGTTCTAAATGCAAAACCAAGCACAGGACACTCTACAAATTGTACACTACTACAAAAACAACACTCCACAATGTTACTGTGTGGTGTGCTGCCTAAATAGTGTGAGTGATGAGAAACAGGTGAAGTGGTAATCAGTGCAATGAAATGTGGGAAATGAAGTCTGGGTGAATTAATAAAGGAACATAATGAATCACCCTCTAATGGAGATTGTGACATTAGGATAACTTCATATAGGACTAATCATTAGCCTGAAAATGAAGGAAGTTTTAGGTTGTTCTTTGTTTTAATCTGCAATATAAATACATGCAGTGTAGGTCACAAGTCATGCTATTAACTACTGGCTTATTACCTTCCTATTATTGAGATATTAACTGTTCATTAAGATCCCTAAACCTAAACCCAATTTCTATCTTACTAGCTATTAAACAGCTAATTGGTCATTTATTAAGCTAGTAGTGTTAAAAATAGTTTGTTGATACTGTGAATTGTCTCAATTTAATGCTCAGCCAACTGCAACTAAGAAAAAGCATCCCGAAAGCACAATGGAAGCATTTTTAATCCAACCCAGGCTCATTCTGAAAACGTAGTCCCGTGGACGTAGTCTGGAGACAGTGAAATACATCCCAGGAGGTATGTATTTTTGTAGTTTTTGTTTTCGTGAATCTGTGAGAGGCCGCTGTGTGCACTTTTACACGTCTCAAATTTCTCTTGCGAGTGCTGTTCGCACCCAACTGTTCTCGCGTAAACCCACCAGAGGCCGCTGTCGACCGACTGTCTGTCTGTCTGACTGAACGACTGGCAAGCCGATTAATCGACTGACCCACCCTCCTCCTTCCCTAATCCCAACCAATTTTATCGATTGACCCGCCCACCTACTTACTTCCCTAAACTCAAGCCGTCCAGAAAAAGAAAAGCCCTCGTCTGATTTTTACCACGTTTTCGGATTTTACCACATTCTCACCCTGTTGTTCACTTGTTCATTTTATTTTTTGGATTCTGTTTTTGTCTTACCTGATTTCTGGAACCGCTTTTCCCCAGACTCGAACTCCATCGTCATCATAGTCAACTCCTCTCTGCGTCTCAAGTTCACCGACGTATACGACGAGCTAATGGGAAAAACTGATTGTGGCGGAAAAGCCCACCTCACGGAGGTAAGCGGTCAGCTGGTAAGCACGAAAAGGAACTGCGTCAAATAAAAAACAAAAACAAAATGAAATGCAAGCCATACTTACCTCCCGGGATGTATTTCGCGATCTCCAGAAACGTCCACAGGACTACGTTTTCAGAATGAGCCTGGGTTGTTTAAATCAACGTTTTTGAGCGAATATGCAGTTTTTCCTGATCAGTAGACTTAAGTAAGCGTCCGGTTGGCTTTGTTCTACATGGCAAGGTTTTGAGTTTTCTCGCTCTTAATTTGAAAAGGTTTGTGATTTTTTCTTTTCTCTCACTCTCTCTCTCTCTCACGGCATATATCACTGCAGAATAAATGTATATGTATATAATAAATCAGAAATATTAGTCAATGTCATTTGAATAGACAATGCCATTTTCTGTTTCTCTCCTCTATCTGCTTGTCTGTGTATATTTGTCTTCTATGTCAAATTAACAGCAGTGCTTTGGTTTAGTATGCAAAAGCTTTTGTACTTATATGTCTAAACTTAAATTGGCAAATGATGTTGATAACAAAAAATTAAGTTTGCACATTAAGGCATGCTCGGAAAACAGCAAGTAAGTTTGCACTAGCCAAAAGCATTGCACCAACACACTGAAGATGCTGCTTTTGATCATGTTTATAAAGTTGTCTTGTTGTGGCTGGGTTTGAAGGAAACTAGCTAAGAAACAGAAGGAGACAGCCAGCAGCAGCACGCAGAGAGAGATGGGACCCGTAGGCACAGCGGATAAAAGCACAGGAAAAGTCAGCACATTACACAAGGACGATCCGTTCTCCACCAGCAACCAGGACCTCAACGGATTCTGTGAGTTCAGCAAATATTGTGCTGTGCTATTATTGTGCTGCATTGTTTTTGTTTTTTGTTAGTTTTTTTTATGCTCTGATGATGAGGAAAGTTAGCGTGAATGAAGCAAATGAGCGATTGGATTAACACACAAACTAAAAAAAAAGCAGAAAATAATAAATGCACAAACAAATGAAAGAATGAATTAAAAGTTCAAGACACCCTGGAGTACTGTTTTTGAGATTTTAACAGATTTGTGTGTGTTGAGCATCAGTTAAGACAATGTTAGCACCTGTCAGCTTTAATTGTGGGGAAAACTGGATACTTTTGAGCTTTTGTCAGCTAATTTTATCTTCCAGGTTTAAAATAATTTTTGGGGCGGGATTAAAATTGGTGACGTAGCGCCAATCTGCTAGTGGAGTAATGACGCGTTAGTTTTTTCATTATTATTCATAGTGGAGTTTTCTTATTTTATGAGAAGACCCTTTGGGTCACAAAACACTTTTTTGAGCTGTTGACAGTCATATATGTGTCCCACACTGCTATAAACACTATTAGGACACATATATTGCACAAAAAAAGTGAGAATTGGTGTTTTTTGCGTTATTTTGAGCAAATTCGTTCTTCTGGATTGAAACAGATTTTTTGAAGCTGCGTCACGGAGATTAGATACTTTTGTGTATTCCAGCGTGGAGAGTGGATGTCTGTACCTGCGAGTACATTGTGATGTCTCTGAGTGTGCGGCATTAATTTATGAGAAAGACTTGGTTCAACCAATCAGCGCGCTCTATTGTGTATGCGGTGCAACTTCATTAATATGCATGATAGCTTCTGAGACTGTTTACCTGTTACAGTGTTCAGATGACAGAGAGACGCCACGTTGTGTTGTCAAAACAAGTGAAAGAACAAGAATTTGGAGACATGGGTCGTCAGTGTTGCATTTATTATTGTGATGCAACAAAGGTTTTGTTTTAATTTCCCCGCTATGAGAGCGCAGCTGGACTCACGTGTGGACTACATGGCATGTGGCAGAAATACGTTTGTAAGGAACAATTTTTAGCCGAGAGCTTTTCGCATCTGGAAATGATGAAATGCGGATTTGCCACTCGTCTCCTTTTAAAAAAAGATACGGCTCCAGTTTGTGTTGATTGTCCTGTCTCCACAGATTTGGTAAGTGTGTGGGATTGGTGCCCTTTGTTTGTTCGTTCAGATGGCGAAGTTAGTTTGTATCGTCAGCAGTGCTCTTTCAGTTTTTAAAGACATACCATAGTCAAAATGATTTAGTTCCTAAGTTTACAGTATGTTATTATCACTGCAATATTATAGTACAATATTATAAACTGAAAGATCTGCTGTAAATGCTGCTCTCCAAATGTAAACATGTAAACACTGCAATCAAACTATTCGTCGAGTAGGATTTTCGCCACATTTTTTGACAGGATAGTCTATACACACACGGCTTTCTGTCGCTACCTACTGAGTGCATCTAAGTTATTGAGAATTTCTGAGGATTGTTTTCTACCATTCGCTGTGCGGTATCAAACCATCCATTAAAACTCCACTCTCCAGCAGTTCCTCGCATACAATATGTCGTTTGTCACAGGGGACATGCAGGAAATGTTCCTGAATAAAAAGTGAAAGTGCCAAACTGCAGTTGAATTGACAAATTAATAATTTGGCAAATAATTGGATTACTGATGTCCATGTAAACACAGTCACTGTCTTTACCCCCTGCGTCTGTGTTTGTTTTGCCTGTCAGCGCGTGCCCATATGGAAACTCCTTTCTTTGCAACTCCTTCCCTCTTTCCCTCCCTCGAAACTCCCACACTCCCAGAGCTGGACACGCCCACTTTCCTGACTTTTTCCAAACTAGAGGTGTAAAAACACCCTGCTGAGACAGGGGGGTTTCGTGGCCCTTTAATTAATCATGAGAGCACATGCTTTCTAAAGGCAAGGCAGACCTGCCAAGCTGTGAGACCCAATGACTAGGTGAGACTGAGTTCGCGCACAGCAAGGGTTGTTTGTGTTTGTTCCCTTGATCCACAGAGTTTGTTGCATGTTTTTTTTCCCGGGATTCTGTCAGGGCCGATACAGCAAAGCTGTGGGTTTGCAGAAAGCATTTTTTGTCGTGAGAGCTGTACGAGTATTGGAGAATGGTGTACTTTGTCTTTTATCAGCAGAGTTTGTTACCATTCCGACACATTGCCTATATCCGTGCTGCTGTGTTTGCCTATGTTTAAAATCTTCCAGATTACTGGCAGGGCTAATGGTTAGAATAGACAGGGCACTGCTCTCCACTGTGTCTGCATTCAGACCCGGTGATTGAGGAGGAGAGAAGTCCTCTTCATTTATAGTGTTTATATAAACATGATTATCTTCATGATAATATAACAAATTGTGGTTATGTGTATATGAAATTACGCATAACAAATGTAGCAGGACATTCAATTACTTACGGTTTATTTCTTTACATTTTAACTTTAAAATATGAAACCATGGGTCTCCTCACAGTTTGTGCCTCATTTTGTGAGCTAGCTGACAACAGTTGCTCCCCTCTTTCTCCCCTACTCTGCTAGCCACGGCCACTCCTCCCTTTGCCCGCAGCGCTCCACACCCATATTTTAAAAAAAAATCTGAGGTAGACTTGAATTGAAAGAGGGGGATTTCATGGCCCTTTAAATAATAGATAAACACAAAACACTGAAAAAAATGTATAATAACAAAATGCATGAATGATATATTGAACATGTAAACAAATATTTTTGAAGAACATGGATGAATGCAAGTTTCATAAATACTACCCTCAAAAACATATTTTTTCCACTTCTTCAAACTAGTTATTTAAAATGAACTGAAACCACACACTTCTTGAGATCTTTTTGGTCCATTTAATTGTTTTATGTTCAATCCACTTAATTTTAAGTTAACTTTGTGTTGGGAGATTCTGAATGAATTGTGTGGAACCCTGCATTTTTTTACAGTGTACTAATTCTCTAATTTTCAGCGTATTTGTTGAAAGCTGGAACATTTTAGCAACCTGAATATATTCAATTAAATCCACAAGCATATTCCAGAATATCCCAGGGGCCAGATTCATACTGTGGTGTTTAATTTTCACTTCTCTGATTATGGGTTTGACTTTTTCAGTATCTATTTTTTGCAAACATTGTCTTGCTTTTAATCAGCCTTTATTTTAATTATGCATTCATAAATCATAATATCTATCTTTTAATCTGTTTTCAGTTTATGGATTGATAGTTTTTGTTTATTTTTAGGGCCCACTGTAAAAAAAAGGCAGAAAATGTTCATTCATTTTATGGACATATCCTTTATGCAACTTGTACAGTGCACCGTCTCTATTTTTTTCTAGCTACATTTTAAAATGTGCTTGATTTCAAAAGTAAAAATCTGTAACAAAAAAGGCTACAGTAAAAATCCATAACCTGGTTAATAGTATGTTTCTTGAATATATACAGTAAATAATTGTAAATTCACTTTGCCATAATTCCATGTATAACACTTAGTTTTTTTGTTGTTGTTACTGTTAAAATTACTATGTTTTTTCTCATGAATTATGCATTTCTTATTTTTTCTCATGAATTATGTACTCTGGTGTACAAATATGATTATAAATTAATAAAATATGGTAATTTACAGTAAAATTTAGAAATGCATTTTATGTTCATACTGAATGTTTAATGCTAAAATCCCGGCAACCATTTCTTTACCATTAAACTTACAGACTTTTATTTTAATTTTTTTCATTTTTTTACAAAGTAAATGCACATCAATACAAGGAGAAATATTGAAAGATGCAACTGTTTCAAGTTCAGCCAGCCAGTGTACACCATTTACCTTTAGAAAACTTCTTTTTCTCTAGTCTCAAAAATCAAAGTGCACAGGTCATACAATAGCCACATTCTCCAAATAATAAAATACGGTAATTTACAGTAAAATTTAGAAATGTATTTTATGTTTCCAGTGTATTTTTAATGCTAAAATCATAGCCACAACAGCTGCCATTTGTTTACCATAAAATTTACATACTTTTTATAGTTTTATAGTGTATAACAAAATTAATTCACATCAATATGAAAATAAATATTGAAAGATGTCACCGTTTCAAATTCAGCCAGCCATTGTACACCATTTCTCTTTAGAAAAGTCATTGCTCTTTTCCTCTAGTCTCAAAAGTCAAAGTGCACAGGTCATATAATATCCCCTACGCGCCAATTATTATAATACGGTAATTTACAGTAACATTTAGAAATGTATTTTATGTTCCTACCGTATTTTTTACACTAAAATCCTAGCAACAACAGCTGCCATTTTGTTAACTA